>JADDOH010018804.1:0-23445 GCA_016648135.1 Agrypnia vestita
TGCCGCGCGTGCTGTTGAGGGACAATTTGTCCCCTAGTGAATACATGGCTTAAAGGTTACACGAGCTTGCTCTATGCGGCATTTGATTCTAACCGGAGGATCCCATCTTGCATTTAAGTTGCAGCCCAAGTATACAATACTTTGTACCTTCTCTAGTTTCGTTCCAGCTCACATAATTCACATAATTCGTATATTTCAGACTTGCACCAAGTTCTCTGGAAATAGTCATAAAGCGGCCCACATTGTGAGTCGAAACAAAAGAAACAATAGAGTCTCAAAGACACCTCCAACATTCATTTGCCCAACGAATGAAACATCAATATCGATATTCGGAGATAAATACGACTGCACCAAATTCTATGTGTGCTTTAAAGGAGAAGCTATGGCGTTTGACTGTGAATCAGGATTCGAGTTTGACGATACATTATTGGTAAATATGACATGAAGCAAGAATCTGTAAGATATACCTACAAGGTTATTTGGAAAACGTTAATAACCTCGCAGGACTTCCTGCTTTAATTATAGGTCGAAAATGTTCAAGAAAATATGACCTGATATCAATAATTATAGAGTTATGCAATATCAAAGTTGGCATTTTTTTAAATATTTCTAATTTTTTACAAAACGTTGAATATTCATTACAGTAACTTATGTCGATTACGAAAATTTTATTCGTTTCAATACAAGTTAATTAAAATGGAATTTTTTCCAATTGGAATTGGAAGGTTTTTATTATTTTATTTGATTTGTATTAAAGGGAATGAAGTTTTCATATTCTGCATAAGTTACTGTAATTATAGTCCACCGTTTTACAAAAAATAAGTCAGATATATTGAAAAAAAAATGCAAACTTAGATATCGCATATCTCCATAACTATTGATTTAAGTCACGACTGCTTGAGCATTTTCGATTCATAATGAAAGCAGGAATATGGTCCTGCGAGGATATTAATGTTTTCCAAATAACTTCTATACTCGCGTTTGAAGCTATCAACTATTTCATATTTCAGACTTGCATTGAGATATCGGATTATGGTTGTATGGCATCCCAATCTACCACTGTAGGTCCGACCACAACAGTAGCTCGAACTACCATTGTGTCATCGACTACAGCTGTCACAGAAACACCGCATTTTAGCTGCCCAACGAATGAAACATCAATATCGATATATGGAGATAAATATGACTGCACCAAATTCTATGTGTGCTTTAAAGGAGAAGCTATGGCGTTTGACTGTGAAGCAGGATTCGAGTTTGACGATACAGTATTGGTAAAGACAATTAGATATAATTTGACGCATTGAAATATGGAATCCGCGAGATAAAAATGAATCTACAACCTATTTCATATTTCAGACTTGCGTAGAGATCTCGGGAAGTGGTTGTACGGTATCCCAATCTACCACTGAAGATCCAACCACAACTGTAGCTTTGACCACCACCGTCAGTTCGACGACTAGTGTCACAGAACCACCGCATTTTAGCTGCCCAACGAATGAAACATCAATATCGATATTCGGAGACAAATATGACTGCACCAAATTCTATGTGTGTTTCAAAGGAGAAGTGACGACGTATGACTGCGAAACAGGATTCGAGTTTGACGCGACAGTATTGGTAAATATGTCATGACGCATTAAGAAATAGAATCAGTTTTATGTACAGTATGTCTCATAGCTAGTTCATAGGAATCTTCTTCATTCAGCTTTGAATAGAAAATATTCGTTACAATTTGGATACAACGAGAATAAGCGTTTAAATTAAAGTTTGCATTTTTTTTTAGAATTTCATGAAATAAATTTATGTCGGACACTAAAAGTTCATTCGCTTCGATAAAAGTCAAATAAAATTATTTAAACCGTAAAAAATAAAATATATTTTTTTAAAGATTATGATCATTTTATATGATTTATTTTATGTAGGCCAATGAATTATTAATATCCCATATTATAAGTTAGTATTGAGATAGTCTGACGTTTGGCAGAAAATAAGTCAGAAACATTTTGAAAAAATATTCCAATTTTGATGTCGCTTATCTCCGTAACTGTCGAAAATTTTCAAATATTTTCTACGTAAAATTAAACGAAGAAGACTCTCCGAAGTCTTTGCTACTAGCTGCGAGACACACTGTATATGAAGCTAATAATTATTTCATCTTTCAGACATGCGTTGAGATTTCTGAAAGCGGTTGCATGGCATCCCAATCTACCACTGTAGGTCCGACCACAACAGTAGCTCCGACTAACATTGTGTCATCGACTACAGCTGTCACAGAAACACCGCATTTTAGCTGCCCAACGAATGAAACATCAATATTGATATATGGAGATAAATATGACTGCACCAAATTCTATGTGTGCTTTAAAGGAGAAGCTATGGCGTTTGACTGTGAAGCAGGATTCGAGTTTGACGATACAGTATTGGTAAAGACAATTAAATACGATTTGACGCATTCAAATATAGAATCCGTAAGATAAAAATGAATCTACCACCTGTTTCATATTTCAGACTTGCGTAGAGATCTCGGAAAGTGGTTGTACGGCATCCCAATCTACCACTGTATATCCAACGACGACTGTAGCTTCGACCACCACCGTGAGTTCGACAACTACTATTACAGAATCACCGCATTTTAGCTGTCCAACGAATGAAACATCAATATTGATATATGGAGATAAATATGACTGCACCAAATTCTATGTGTGCTTTAAAGGAGAAGCTATGGCGTTTGACTGTGAAGCAGGATTCGAGTTTAACGATACAGTATTGGTAAAGACAATTAAATACGATTTGACGCATTCAAATATAGAATCCGTGAGATAAAAATGAATCTACCACCTGTTTCATATTTCAGACTTGCGTAGAGATCTCGGAAAGTGGTTGTACGGCATCCCAATCTACCACTGAAGATCCAACCACAACTATAGCTTTGACCACCACCGTGAGTTCGACAACTAGTGTCACAGAACCACCGCATTTTAGCTGTCCAACGAATGAAACATCAATATCGATATTCGGAGATAAATATGACTGCACCAAATTCTATGTGTGCTTTAAAGGAGAAGTCATGGCGTTTGACTGCGAAACAGGATTCGAGTTTGACGATGCCGTATTGGTAAATATGTCATGACGCATTAAGATATAGAATCTGTGATATGTGTATGAAGCTACTACCTGTTTCATATTTCAGACATGCGTTGAGATCTCCGAAAGCGGTTGTACAGCTTCGCAAGATACCACCACGGCTTCAGCTATTTCCACTAAAGGATTACCTGCATTCAGATGCCCTGCGGATGAAACATACATATCGATGTTCGGAGATAGAAATGATTGCAGAAAATTTTACGTGTGCTTCAAAGGAGAAGCGTTGAGATTTGTTTGCGAGTCCGGATTCGAGTTTGACAATACACTATTGGTAAATTAGAATGTTTTTTGTCTTGCGTGCGATGACAGACGAATAATTTTTTTTTATTATTTATTTTATTTTATTTATTTATTTAAAAAAATCCTTGTTTACAAATAAAGATACTTAATACTAATTTAACAATAAAACATAAGATAAATTACACATTTTTTTTGTTTTGTTTAATTTGTGGATTATGCCACTCTACTAGGCTACGCCTGTCCCAGAGTGGCGTTATAGAACACAATTATAATATTTTTTCGAGTTCGTCAGTAGTATTTATTTTCATAAGGTAGTTATTATGTATCTACAGAGTATCAAGTGGAATGTTAGTGAAAGTTGAGTTAGTCATAAGTCCAAGTGTAAATATGTGTAGAATAATTGTTTAATGTAAAAAGGGTTAAAGTTTTGTTTAAGATTATTTTTTATTTTCCTTAATTAATTAATTTATTTATATAGGTATATATTTTTATTTGAAGACATTATTATACAATTACAGTAAGTAAATTTTCAGTTGCTCTTCTACCTTTGGAGGTAAGCCAGTTGTTTGCTAAAGCTTTTATTTTATTAATTGAGTATATTCTGATTTCCGGGAAGTCTGTTTTAAATATGTTAAATATTTTAGGCCCTATGTATGAGTAATTTTTCTGTCCATGTGTTGTCTTAGTTTTTGGTATTTCGTCAAGATTTCGTAATGCTTGTCTAGTATTATGTGAATGCGAGTTACTGGTTGCTGTTAGGTGGTTTGTGTTTTTGATGTAGAAGATGAGGGTAGACTTAACGAACAGCTGTCTAACGTCCAGTACATTAAATTCTCTGAATAGTCTGTCTGATTGGTATGTAAATGGTTTCTTATTAATGACTCGGAGCAAGGTTTTTTGTGCCGTTATAGCTGGTTTTAATGTGGTTTTGTAAGTACCTCCCCAACTTGTAATCGCATAGTTCAGAAATGACTGGGCAAGAGCATAATTATTAATGTAATTATTTTTCTCCAGTTCTTCCTTATCTAGTGCTTGTACGGTTGTGCTATCTCGCTTACTGCAGCTCCAAATATTAGTTGAATTGAAAAACACTGTTTTTTTTCACTACCTATATATTTTATTTAAATGTTACAATGTTTTCGAGATAACTCTCATTATCAATAACATATTTTCAACTAAATTAAAAACAATTACATACAGTATTTAGGACTGGGTGTATGTAATGGCGGTGGGGGTAGGGGGCGGGGTTAGAATGGATAGGAGGGGGAGGTTGTGGGTGGTATTTGAATGTTAATTATGTTTATATTATTATGAATCTCTAAGCTCTCCAAAATATCCATTTTCCTTTTTTGCTGCTCATGTAACACTGTTAAATTATATTATTATTATCGACCGTATGACGCTCCATTTTGGCATGTTCTGTCATTTGTGAATTGAGCAGCCGCGTAGCGGCCAATAATAGCGCGTAGCGGCTGCTACAGGCTGCGCAACGGCCCAGACAGCCACCCGCAGGGCCTAGCAGCAAGCTTTCGAATATGAATTACGTTTCTTTTCTTAATGATAACTTTCAAAACACGACTCGACTCGGCAAGATGGCGGTTTTCTAAAAGATTTTTAACCAATAGAAAACGAGATCAAGTGATCTCAATGATTCATATTGATGTTCATGTTTTTTTTATTATTTCTTTCGGTTACCTAGTCTCATTACTAAGTTTATTTTTAAGTTTTGTTATGTTCATATAATATTATTATCTTTTATATATATTTTATCCTATGTAAATTATGCCTATAACTAAATATGCAATGTGCTTGTGCTAGAAACGTGGCGACAAGCTGTAAAAGGCTTGGCGCGTCTAAAACAATAGAAAATATGTATAAATTTAATAAAAAATAAAAATAAATAACGTTGTTGAAAACGGGGTTATGAAAATTGCATATATTCCGGGCGCTGATATGTTGTTTATTTTCTGTTTGCTGGTGCAATTTTCATAATACAATTGTGATCAAATTTTTTTTTGAATTTTGTGCTTTCTGCATTATTTTCTCTTTTTTACTCCCTTTCTTTTAACTCGTGGCGTCTTCTTGTCTGCTTGTCGGCTTGTCTGCTTGTCGGCTTGTCTGCTTGTCGGCTTGTCTGCTAAAAAAACTTTGGATCGATTTTCAACCCTTTTTCCGCGATCCAATCGAGCTGAAGCTTTGCAGGCAGACTGGTGGCGGCGATAAAATGCTATGCTGAACAAAATCGCTTTGGGTATTGATATATTCCATGTGTCTGAGGGGGTTTTCCGAAGCGGGATTCTCCTACACCTTTGACCAGATTTTATGTTATTTTTAATTTATTAAATATTTTTATTTTTGATATATACTTCCTAATATGTATGCCTTAAACATTTTGTTTGTCATGTACATATTATCATTAAATAAATTGAATTGAAATGAATTGAATCATTTTCGTTAAAAAAAATTAATAATTATAGTTTAGTTTTAGATTTTTCGAAATTTTAACGATTTATATATTGTTTAATTTTCGAGCCGGACGCGTGGATTATGCGCGAAACCTGTTTCAATGAGAAAGGGAGTATAAAAAACTTGGCTTTTATGGGTTAGTTTTTTATACAAATAAAATGCAATTTGGTACGTGAGTAATGTATTTCATGTATGTTTTATTCCATTGTTAGAAAACTGTCGTTGTCTCAGGGATAAATTAATTTTTTCTTCTTCTTCTTTTCAGATGTGCCTCCCTGCCGGCGCCGCATTGTGTCAAAAATCTCACCAAGACCTTTACCAGGAAACGAGTCACTTAACAAATAAATTTTTCTAGGATTATTTAAATTGATTTCTGGTGCTGAAATGTAATGAACAACATAAAAAATGTATGAATATTATAAGTAAAGTACTTGATTCTTAAAACTTTGGTTTTATTTATGTGATCCTGTATAATATTGTAGGCAGTGGCGTGCTTAAAGACTATGCCCATTATCCCAGTTACTAGTGTCTTTAGTAACATGCATTTTTACATTTATATCTATTATATATTTAGTGTTTGAATGTAGTGTGATCATATAAGAATATTTCAGTGCCGATATATCGGCATTTATTGGCTAAATAACTTATATAACAGCTTGCGTCAAAACATAATTGAGAATAACATAGCAACAATATGCAATTTTTTGTATGCAGGCCTTTCTCGTTACCTACCTCGCTAGGTACATAAAAATACCTGTTCTTAGGTAAGTAGCCATTCCATTCATTGAGACTCCATTTAAATATCTAATTTCATGGTTGCGTTATTAGAAGAATAAAAATAAAGTATACTAAAGTGAAGTAAATTAGAGTAAAAAGTATATACATATATGAACAAACAAATAGTGTAAATAGGTCAATTAATACCAAGGTATATAGTATACAAAGGACAAAAATATAGACAAAGTAAGTGTCATTAATAATACTATTATTCGTGCTCTTTGGCTATGACTACGAGAATTATGTGTTTGCGGTGTATTTATATTTTGTTTGATGTAAAACATGAGTACTAATGTGATACTGATACACACGCTTATTAGTGGCACGTGAGCATGCGCAGTATTGACTTTCTTTAGCTATTGCTATGCATGCTCATTACTAGCACGCTCAAAAATCAATCGCCGACTTATTTATGAACATGCTAATGTCATTCACCATGAGAAGGGGTATCTTTTGAGCATGTGTGAACAGGCTTGCTTATTATGAGCATGCTAAAGTCATTCATGGCTAGTATCGATTATCGATGCGATCTTGTCAGTCCGCGACAGATGAAACAAATATTTAGAAAACATTACTTTTCGTGACTTATTATAGGAATCACGAATGTCTGTGGAATACTCACTTGGTCACCGCTATGTAAAAATAATATAACAAGATATAATGCTTATGAAACTTTATTAAAATACACGAATGATTCAAATCTTTCAATAAAAATTATAAAAACTAAAATAAAAAATGCGCGGATGAAAACTCGGGAACTGTTTTGATTTATAGGTTCACTTGAATTTCCTGTTTCAGTTTGCAAAGTTTCCATTTTGAACAAGAGCGTCTCTATTCTATGACAAGAGCATGCCAGTAATAAGCATGTGTGTTTGATTAAACCCGGGAAATGTTTTGATTTTTTGGTACATTTGAATTTTCTATTTCAGTTTACAAAGTTTCAATTTTGAACTAGAGTTCCTCCCTATTCTATTACAAAAGCGTGCCACTAATAAGCAAGTGTGTTTGATTAAACCCGGGAAATATTTTGATTTCTTGGTACATTTGAATTTTCTATTTCAGTGTGCAAAGTTTAAATTTTGAACTAGAGTTCCTCTCTATTCTATTACAAGAGCATGCCAGTAATAAGCATGTGTGTTTGATTAAACCCGGGAACTGTTTTGATTTCTTCGTACACTTGAATTTTCTATTTCAGTTTGCAATGTTTCAATTTTGAACAAGAGCGTCTCTATTCTATGACAAGAGCATGCCACTAATAAGCATGTGTGTTTGATTGTTAGCTTTAAGCAAGCGTGTACAGTAGTCAGGGCGTGCTAGTTTTAAGCATGCTAAAAATACGCGTGTGTATCTGTACCTTTACTGAAAAGGTAAAAAAATAGCTGCCCGTCCTTGCGAGACGGCAGTTAGTTTGCGAGAAAAACAAGTCGCCGATCGATGGAGCGGGCGGCAAATGAAAAGCGCGGGAAAGCCGAGGGCGGGACAGACATTTGCGCGGGAGACGCCCCGCCCGCCCGCGCCCGCAAGATGGCGGCCAACATGGCGGCCGAGAAAACCGCGCGATTTTAACGGCAGAACCACACAGCAAAATGTTAAAAATGAGTTACATATCGTCGCTGTATGTATGTAAATGAAGGTAGGTACCTATTGGTCTTCGTATAATTTGAATTGTTAAAATGGAACGTTTAAATTTATGTGAAAATTCTTTCACAAACAACTGACAGTCGACCTATTGAGTAGATTATAGTATACCGTGAATAATACATATTTAATAATTGATAAAGTTTCTGTGATGTGTACTTTTATTATTTTTAAATTTTAATGTGAAATATTATGTTCTTTTGTTAGTAAAGTATATACTCTTTTCAGAGCAACGCAAATGAGCTTTTATTTAAAAAAAACTAAAATATTTGGGTAACCACATTATAAAACAATATTTAAAGCTATTATTTTATATTAGAAACTTTATCAATTATTGAATAATGTATTATTCATTGGTATATTATAATTTTCTCAATAGGTCGATTATCAGTTGTTTATGAAAGGATTTTCACACAAATTTAAACGTTCCATTTTAACAATTCAAATTATATGAAGATCGATAGGTACCTACCGACCTTCATTTACATATATAATAAAGCCAATGTGCCGTTTAGTACATTCTGAGATGAACGAATCAATTTGTCGATTTTTCATATAAATAATGAAGATGTACTAAAAAAAACATTGCCGTTCATCTGGCAAGGCTGCCTAGTAATTATTTAAAATATTTTTTTATAAATCTAGTCTGTGCATTTATTTTTTAAAACAGTTTTATTCGTTTATCTCAGAATGTACTAAAACGGCACATAGGATTAATTATATATACAGCGACAACTGAATGAGTGAATTAATTATTTTTGTTTTGAGTTAAGTATGCAGAGTTGTTCATTAGATACACATCTAGCGAGGTAGAATTAGAAGTGTCGGAAAATAAAATTAAATGTGACTATTTTTCAATTTTTTTAAATTTTACCACGAAATAACGACATTAGTATAGATGTCTCTTAGAGATGAAATTATATTTTTTTATGGGAAACCTATGGATATCTTTGTTTGTTCATAGGGCTTACGATATGTCTTATAAAGGCTATTAAAAGCTAATTCCAATCAAAAGTAGATATCTCATTAGTGACACCTGTGGTTGATTAAGGGGAATGAAAAAGCTTTCGATGCCGGTCACGCTTAAGATTATTAGAGAATTACGAACCGTTCCGGTTCCGTTGTTCCGAAAAACGATTCTCGACGTTTCGTTGAATGCTTATTCAACGTCATCAGGAGGACGACCTTTACCCGCGGAGGTAGAGGGCGAGAATCGTTTCTCGGAAAAACATACGGTTCGTATAAAATATCCGCAACCAATTACAGTTATATATTATACAACTTGATAGACATGGTATTCTATCATGGGTGGAAATGTGAACGTTGCATTGTGTAAAGTGATCACTTAAGCCAGTCCTACGATAGCCCTATGAAAACCGAAAAAAACAAAATATAATTTCGTCTCTGTGAGACGTCTGTAACACATCTTGATTAATGATGTCCCTGGGACAAAATCCATTACAGTGTTCTGAAAAATTTGGACAAACTCAAAATATTCAGACATTAGTCAACTTGGTTCAATGTTCTTGCGTAGAAAACAAAACTACTGGTGCGAAAATTAGATAAAAATAACAAAGGCTTTAAGAGATATTTCGTTAAAAAACGAAATTCTCCTATTTTATTTTGGCTCTCCTGAAAACCTGCATTTTTTTTACTTCTTTGGTTGTTCGTTGTCCTTGTCGCCCAAGATATCAAGCTCTAGGTGCTATACTGCTATAGTTTTTTATGAATCAAATATTTTTTCTTTATCTATTTATTTATTAAAAAACCTTAACAGTTTTTAAACATTATAATTAAAAAAATTCACCGATGATAAAGGGACAGTGAATTAAGAACAAAGTTGAATAACACAATATTTTTAAGTTAATTACTAAATTATAGTAAGCAACAAACAATATTAGAACTAAAGAAAGGAACGCGACTGATTATGAAAAGGATATGTACCAGCTCATAAAGGTTGTAAGCACTGAGCCATCGTATAAGAGACTTCCATCCACTTTTCTCATACATGAGTAACTTCGTCTCTGTGAGACTTGTATAATTTATCCTTAATTGATTAATCACCCCTCTGGGGACCAAATCCAGTTACTGTGTTCTTAGAACATATTTTCATATTAAAATATTATTAATTAGATGTTTTCGGTGCCTAGGCCCTTCCTTCTTCTTTCCTAGGCACTTATCTTTAAAGATTGACTATATCACTTATCTTTAAAGATAGGCTCGTCTTTATAATTATTGTTATTATTATTGTAGTATTTTTTATTTATTTAATACACGGTACAACGTACCTTAAAAAAAACAATGTATATGAAGATGTATAGATTGATAGGTAATAATAAAAAAAGGAGATAAGGTATAATTCCATCAAAAAGTGATACATAAAGAAAAATAAAACATTTAGTGAATAACATAAAGTATAACAAAATTACATCAAATAAAATAATAGTTATCAACTCAAATACGAAACTCAACAATCAATAAAACGACGACAAATTAAAATAATTATGTCTGAAATTCAAGAAGCAACAAAATTACAACAAAATGAAATAATTGTAAACAAATCAAATCTGAAACTCAAGAAGCAATAAAAATTGCAATAAAATACAATGAAATATAAAATTCTAAATTCTAAAAACAAGAGATAGACATGACATCAATAATTAATTATAAATGAACAGATTCGTCCAGAAGAGCTTTCTTGCAGTTATACTCGTTTCCTAACTTGTGGAGCCTTGTTATAGGTGAGCTATAAAGATAATTAGCAAATACGCACTTACAATCAGTGCGATCTTTTGTAATACTGCAGAGTTTATAATTGTCCTACAGGGAGTGTTCGTGGTAGAAGTGCAAAGTTAGAATTAATTGAATTAACCCCCCGGGACCGCAGTTGTAATAACACGGATTCATTCCGTGGCGCTCCCCGCTGGGTGGCGCTAGATGGCCGGGGACTTAATGGGTTTACGAGTGTTGTAAATAATAATTATTTTAATAAGGGTTGAAGCGAGCGTATTTCATTCGGGCTACTTATGTATATCATGTGAAAATTTCCCAGACGACAAAATCTACTGGAAAAAAATATTAGATGAGTTATTTTAAAAGAAAATAGCGGGCCGTGCGTTCCAGAATTACCAGATGTGTTGGTACGCTGCGTGCCGGTCCGGCCGCGCTCCGTTTCACTCGCACACAGTCGAGACCTCGGTCGATTCATTCTTAATATTCTTATTAAATATGTAGTTATTGTTAATAAATATAGACTTGGCAAAATATTTTTATATTCACTAGTTGTAACCCGTTAAAAATGATGGTACTTTTACGTGTCGGAATAAGGAATAAGTATGCATTTATTTTATTTATAAAAAATTGTTCGAAAAAATAAATTCCAAAAAAAAGAAATCGAATAAAATAAAATATTACTATAAAAAAGTTACGGACGTTACACGGAAGTTAAGCGGACGGACGTACAGAATTTTTAAAATTTTTTTTATCTTATTCGTGTCACAAATGAGCACGACAGATAGATAAAGTGTACATTAACAGAATATATAGTTTAAAAAAAAAATAACATGTAAACATAATAATGACAAAATGGAAAGAAAATACTTAAAAAACAGATACAAATATATAATGATAAATATAATATAAAGTAAAAATCAAGTATATAAGAATCAGAAGCATAAGAAAAACATAATATAATACAATTTCAAAAACAAAAAAAGTAATTATGTAGAGTGAAAAGATATAGCACAAGCTTTGAAAGTCATATTATAATAAAAAATATACATACAAATACAAATCAATTACGAGAATGTTGATACTGTTTCGAAATTTTAGCTTCCACATGAGAATATTAGGGTTGTTGGTCGCCTCCAACAGCCATTTATTTGATTTCGGGATAATTTACTATCAGACCCGTATTTTAGGCAGATCTTACAAGATTTATAAAGGCATTATAATATGACGATTATATCATAATTTTCGAAATAAATTTCCAAAATTTGCAAGCGTTGTTCGCGCATAAATTATTTACGGTGAAATGGCAAAACAAACTAAGCAAAAATAAGCTAAGAAACTGTTTCTAATTAAAAAAAACAAACCTATGAAAATACCCAATATAGAGTGTCTCACATGAGCAAAAACTTTACAGGTGGATTCCTGTCTTGATATTGACTCAAAAATTTTCGTCAAATAATATATCAATAGTTTTGGAGATATGCAGTATCAAAGATTGCACTTTTTTTTTCACAAGTGTCTGACTTATTTTTTGTAAAAAGTTGAACTATCTTGACAGTAACAAATTCCGATTGTGAAAAATTCATTCGCCTGAATACAACTCAAATAAAATAATCAAAACTTTGTAAAAAATCTTTTTTTAATTTTTGCAAAGTTTATCATTTAATTCGAATTGTATTATATTGCTTATCTCTATAAATATCGATATTAGGTCATTTTCGACTCATTGTCAGGCCAGGAATCCTCTTGTAAAGTTTTTGCTACTAGCTAAGAGACACTCTTGTGTGTAACTATAAAATATGGAAAGATAGATATAAAATATGGTTAAAAAACAAGTAGATATTATTAATCTTATTTTTTTTAAAGTTCAACTTGACAGTAACTTATATCGATTATAAAAAATTCATTCGCTTCAATACAAGTCGAATCAAACATAATAATTTCGTTGTTTGTCCGTCCCCGAAACGTCCGTAATTTCGTTCGTATTCATAACTAAAAAAACGGCCAAAGGTGGGTCTTGAATCCCCGCCACCAAACCCGTTCCGGCCGATTAACGCACGTGGCTACGGCCGCCTCTCCATGGACCGCCAAAAGATGCCATAAATGTATACATATTAGGGCTTAGCAAAGACGCGAGCCAATAATCCGCCATTTTTGACGGGTAAAATGACGGCTAGTAAAATGATAAAATCTTGCAAAATTTGAAAATGTATCTTTTTTACAAGGTTTTCACCATTTTATCTGAGTTTTCGTAATCGATATAAGTTACTGCAATGACAGAATAATTGACAGCGAGGGAAATAAATTTATGATTTATAAAGGACTACGTTTGCAAATATCCAGAAGTAGTTTCGTCGCAAAAATGATAAATAAAAACATCCAACGTCGCCACAAATGGGATCGAAAATATTTGTATCTGGAAATATATTCATTCTGTCGCGAGTTTCGCTTTAATGCGGGTAGATTCGCACCCACGATACACATTGGAATATTGAAGTATCCGATCTGAGCAATGAGGCGCTCTCTATCAAGACCTATTTGGGGGAGGGCTGGCACCCCACCGCGCTGGCATCAAGATAACAACTACATTTGTTTTGACAGGCTAAAGTGAATCCGCGTGCTGTGTACTAGGAAAATAGGCATGATGTCAGATAAAAGAATAAGTGATTTTAGAGAAGAAAACATTTTGAAAGGATTCTAAAAAAACTAACCCATAAAAACCAAGTTTTTATTTTACTCCCTTTGCTTGTAAATTAAGTTTACCATCATGTAATTAAATAATTGATTGACTGAAAATGAAACATGTCTAGACAAATATCTATGTCAGAAATCTCTAAAAATATCTCTTTATTATTTATTTTCTTCCCAAAAAACCAATTGTCATAAATTTTCGAAATTCGTAGTTAAGTACCTATTATACCTACTAACGGAGTAATTCAAATTTTAAATATTCCGTGACGTTATCGGGCCGCCGTTGGTAGCTTTTGTAATGATTCCAATTTGAAATAACCATTAAAAATTTCTAAAAATCCGAAATTATACTATAATTATTAATTTTTTTAACTAAAATTTGATAGATCTTCTTGATCGTCGCCACGAGTCTGCTTGCAAAGTTTCAGCTCGATTGGATCACGGGAAAAGGATTAAAAATCGATCCAAAGTTTTTTCGTCAGGTAAGCAGACAAGACGACAAGTAGACAAGCAGACGCTACGAGTTAAAAGAAAGGGAGTAAAAATGATCCAGTTTTAATGTACACATTGACATTAATAAGATTTTCAATCAAATAAAAGTGTAAAATTGTGCAATCCGCCATTTTAACTGAAACACCGGTCAGAGCAAATGTCGTCACGCCTCAGTACCCGTCATCGTGTCTTTGAACCGTTGCCATAGACACAATGCAATGTTTACTGAGGCTTGACGTCACGTAGACGAAATGACAGCTGCGGGCGTTTTTGCGCGAAATTAAAAATATGTAGATGAAAATGCAATTGTTTGCGTAAAAACTTAGTTTATTACTGAAATAATGTTATTTTCGGTAATAGTAGACGTGTACCTACAATATAGAATGTTATTTCAAAATCTGTCATCATGCCTATTTGTACCGTCTACGAAATGAGACGATTTCAAATTGTAAATTATTTGGTAGGTAATTCAAATTTTTGTAATACATTCGGTAGATAATTAGAATTTTTTAAATAATTTGGTAATTCAATTTTTTTACGTGCTCATTTCGTGTACGGTCTATATTACAAACACGTATTGATTGCTATTATTGAAATGTTAAATAAATATAATAAAATATTCAGTTTTTCACAAAATACCAATTGAAATTAAATTTTCAAAATAGAGAAGGGGGACCAATAACACACACCCAGGGCTGTTTTAAGAAAAATAGCTCCCGTATCGTCTCTACACTTTTGCCACCCAGTTTGGCATTTTTTTATGCTGAAGTGGTCATCCTCCACTCGCCACTTTAACTCATAGAGTGCAAGCAGCGCGGGGAGGTGTCCACACAAAACCGCAAAAAAAAAAAATGCAAAAAATAAAATGAGACATGATATTAATTTGATATACATATGGATCTACATTCTACATAGAGAATAACCACCAAATCTAAACGAATATACAGGGTTATTTATAAAACGTTAAAAACCTCGCAGGACTATGTTCCTGCCTTGATTATGAGTGGAAAATGTTCAAGCTATTGTGACCTAATACCAATAGTTATGGAGATATGCGACATCAAAGTTTGCATTTTTTTCCTCAATATTTCTGACTTATTTTTTGTAAAACAGTGGACCATCATTGCAGTCACTTATATCGAATATGAAAAAATCATTTTCTCTAATACAATTCAAATAAAATAATAAAAACCTTCTAATTACAATTGGAAAACATTCCAATTGAAATTTTTTCAGGGTTAACGTTTTGCAAAAAATAAGTCAAAAAAAATATGAATTTTGATGTCGCATATATATCCTTAACTATTGATATTAGATCATGGTTGCCTAAACATTTTCGACTCATAATCAAGGCAGAAATCTACCTGTAAAGTATTGTGGACTAGCTCTGTTATACCCTGTATCTAGCGAAGTAGGTAGTGGCTGAGAGGCATGCTACATATTATCCTATAAATTAATATGTATTATGTGTGTATGTATCAAACAATTTATTGTAATTTGTCCAGTAATCGCCGATTCATCGGTACTGAAATAGAATGTATCAGAGAATAGGGGGAAATGTTAAAAAATATAAACTATATCCATAAATCCGCTGACAATTTTCAGTTTTAAGTGCTTTTGATATTGTGATGAGTTATATTGATCTGTTCCGTGTCTCTGAGAGAGTTTTCCGAAGCAGGATTCTCCTACACCTTTGATATAAATTAATTTATATACGTTTGATATTTTGTTGTTTGCATATTTTCTCACTTGTTAATAATAATTGTTAACAAATTGATGTTAGAAAGTCTACAAATAATGACATTTAGATAAATAATTAAATTTAATGTACTACTATTTATATACAAAATTGTTAATGGACACAACAATACATTTGAATTAGTAAGAAAAATAAGAGAAAACCAACATGGACACGACCATTGTACAAGAAAAAAAGATTAAATAAGATTGCCATTCAGAAAGAAGAAAGATCGCAAACTTCTGTGATGTATAGTGGGATGAAGTTGTATGCGAGTCTGCCAGAAGATGTTATAGATGAAAAAAATATAAAAAAAATTTAAGAAAAAACTGTGATACGTACTTTTGATTTGAAATTTGATATACTGATTTTTACAATGTATATATTAGGAAATATAAATGTTATTATATTACCTATTATAAGAATTTTAAAAAAAAATACGAATTAAACATACGTTTGTAATGAAAATGTTATATTAAAAATAATTAAATTGAATTTAAATTGAAAAATTGAATAAACAGTTACGTGAAGACCTCTCGATGTCATTTTTTACGAAAACGGCTGTATAAATTATTTTTTAACGCGTGTTTTTCAAACGGCTCTTCGGTGTAAGAAAATCTTATTGTTGTGGGTAAGAGATGTTACCCTCGCGTGGGGGTAGTTTTCGCTGAAAAACATCCCGCTCCGGAGGTGGGCGGAGTCGGGCGGGCCCGCTGCACCCTGTGTGTTGTGTGTGTGGCGGCGGGGGGGGATCGTAGTGAGGCGGGGGTGTAGTGGGGTGGGGGTGTAGTGGGGTGGGGGCGCAGTGGGGTGGGGGAGCCGTGAAAAGTTTCGGAAATCCATACAGCTGTGGCGCCGCGATTCTGCTCTGGCCCGAGCAGTACTTCCGTCATCCGCGTTCTTCTAGACCACGCGGAGAAAAGAAAAATTTGTAAGTTTTATACGCAAAGCAAAAATTATAAGCAAAGATGATAACTCATTCCTAACTCACCCGAGGAGGTGTCAACATTTTTGATAATTCGATTTTTTTTCAAGAATTTCGTTCTCGAGCGTAGAAGTCACACTTATTTATTTCACAACTATCGGTAAGTACTCGCCCGATTATTTCGCTGGTATCTATCGCTCATTAATTCGCGATTGGACACATCTGGCCGTCGCCTCGCGCACACGTCACACCGAACTAACTGTCAAAAACAGAAATCTCGCGTCGCGGCGCACTCCTGGTACCCAAACGCTGTTTTTTTCGCTGTTTTACCCAACTTTCGACATGATTCTTTTTCTTTCTAATGTATAGGAACTAACGTGCGTTCAGCGAGCAATGGAAAGACAAATGCTAGGCGTCAGTAACAAAATTAGAAATTATTACATCGGTAACAAAGGTTACCAACATCCCAGAAAGAATAACAAAACTTAAACGATAGTGGGCGGGACGCGTAGCGAGATAGGACAGGGTCAGATGGTCACCAAAAATCCTGGAAAAGTAAAAGAAGAGTAGGGAGACCACAAGAAAAGTGGACAGGTGACATTGTACAGCTTGTGGGTCGAAGATGACAACAAATAGCCCAAGATAGAAAACATTTTAAGGTTTCAGAAGAGGCCTACGTCCAGCAGTGGAACAATTGTGGCTGAGGGAAGAAGACAGTATAGTACAATATAGGTCTTTTCATACAAGCTTGCAAATGAGTTAGTGTGGGTACAGTGCGTAATAAGTGTGTTAAGTTTACGGATACGAGAGGGGCGTATCCATACACTTAAAACAACGAATCAATGCGCGTATTACTAGAGCACTAGAGCTTGACCAACTTAAATTGGCGTGCGGCGACTTTGGAAATAAAACCCGCCCCGCCCGCACCCGGCGGTAACCCCTCGCCCTGTCATGTGACATCTTGATTTCCAATATACACTGAATTATGTCCAAAACAGTCTTGCAACACCTTGCAAGTGGTGCAAGAACAATTGCCAACAGGACTCCAGATAGAGCGGCCGTTTAGTGTTGCCCGACCAAATTTCTATTAAAGGCTCCGACACCGGTCACCGGACACTGTATATTATGCTACCGTACTCATCTCAATAAATACTTCTTAGAGAAACAAGGCAGTCCATTTTAGTTTCTAACTCGGTTGCTTCATAATTTCATAAATTGTAATTAATTCACCGTTTAACTTTTTGATACTATTGATAATGTATATTATTTCTTTTTTATACTTGTACTATTTTATATTTACTCTGTATTTAAATTTTATATCTTTGTTATTTTATTCTGACTTTTGCTACTATTACGCTTTTTATATTTACTCTGTATTTTATATCTTTTATCTTTGTTATCTTATACTTACTTTTATTTACTTTCTCAATTTATATTATAATGTATTTTTTCATTTTATATCATAAATTACTTTATCACTTTATATTATAAGATGTATTTTGTGTAACATAAAATTACTTCTTAGAGAAATAAGGCGGTCCATTTTAGTTTCTAACTCTGTTGTTACATAATTTCATAAATTGTAATTAATTCTCATTTGTCAACTTTTTTATACTATTGAATATATATTACTTCTTCTTAATACTTTTGTTATTGTATATTTACTCTGTAATTTTTTTTTTATCTCTGTTATTTTATGCTTACTTTTAAGATTATTATGTTATTTTATATTAACTCTGTATTCTACATATTTTATCTTTATTATCTTATGCTTACTTTTACTTACTATCATTTTATATTATAAGGTAATTAGTACAACATCAAATTACTGTAATAGGTTTTGTAACCGTTGAAATAAATAAATAAATAAATATTATGATGTCCTCCCTCGCACGCCAATTTATACTGGTGGCACTATATACCCACACTAACTCAATTGCAAGGTTATGTGAAAACACTTATACCACTCATTTCTCACTATGCGTTTAACTATTACTCTTAAGCTACTGATACACATGCTTATTAGTAGCACGTGAGCATGCGCAGTATCGACCTTCTTTAGACCTTGCTTATTAGTGGCATGTGTGTACGCACATTGCTAGTAACGAGCATGCCACTGTCATTCACCATGAGAAGGGGTATCTTTGGAGTATGTGTCAACAGGCTTGCTTATTATGAGCATGCTTATATCATTCGGCGGGCTTCGCGGCCAGTATTATCAATGCGATCTTCTCAGTCCGCGACAGATGAAACAAATATGGCGCGTTGGGGAGATGATAAAACATTACTTTTCGTGACTTATTATAGGAATCACGAATGTCTGTGGAATACTCGGTCACCGTTGTGTAAAAATAATATAGCGAGAAATGATTAAAAGGCATGAATGATTGAAATCTTAAAATAAAAATATAAAAACTAAAATCAAAAATGTGCGGATGGAAACTCGGGAATTGTTTTGATTTATTGGTTCACTTGAATTTTCTATTTCAGTTTGCAAAGTTTCCATTTTGAACAAGAGCGTCTCTATTCTATGACAAGAGCATGCGACTAATAAGCATGTGTGTTTGATTGTTAGCTTCGGGCATGCTTATTTATGAGCATGCCACTAATAAGCATGCTAATAATGAGCAAGTGTGTACAGTTGTTAGGGCATGCTTATTAGTGGCATGCTCATTAGTATGCCACTAAATAAGCATGTGTGCCACGGTTGAGGCACGATGAGTAGAAGAGGAATTAACATGCCAGGATCTAGGCAGAGAACGGAAGAGCGTCTGCCATTATTGTTGTAAAAAGTGCGCAGCGCCGCGCGGGCCTATTTGTAACTTTGTTTAATGTCCTGGCGGCGACTATCCCTCATCCGCCTGACGTTTGCTCCCATCCTCGGATCCTCGCCCCCGGGTAGAAAGGTCTCCGCGCCCTCACCAGGAGTGCGCAATATTTATAATATTTTTTGTCAATATGCTGGCCTTAATGGTCTCGCTTTCCCCAGAGCATATTACAAGCCGCTGTTCTGCAATTGATTAAAACAAATTAGATGAATATTCCGAAAAAGTATTTAGTTGCATCTTTCCCCTGCAGGGATATTGCGTTACTATTAAAGCACGATGACTATGTTTATGGAGAAAAATTTCAATATGCTGATTTTAGTCAATTTTCTCTTTTTAAATCATACATCAAGCTGATGCTAAAACGAAATAGGTAAATATTGCGCAAAAAAAGAAAACAAATTAGGTTGAATATTCATAAAGATATTTTGTGCAACTTTCTCTTGCAGGGAAAAAGTAACCGGCAAACATCTTGAAATTTTACGGCGTAGTGAGGGGAAGTTTGCGCATGTACCATTCCACCAACGAGACCCAAATTGTGTCTTCTGCGCATTCCCCCACTACGCCAAAAAATGTCAAGAAGTTTGCCGGCAACTGTACCATTGCATCACGTATATATTTGTGGACAAAAAAATGCGTAATATTTGTCAATATGCTGACATTAATGTATTATCTCTTTCTAAATCACGCATCAAGCTTCTGTTCCATATTACACGAAAAAATAATTTATCACTTTACACAATGTAACGTTCACCAATTCCACCCATGATAGAATACCGTGTCTACTAAATTGTTGGAAGTTGTATATATTTAAATTATATGACATGTTCCGTATGTGTGTTGCAACAATCCTTACTTAGCGCGACCGGCATCCAAAGCTTTTCATTCCCTTAAATGACCGCAGATATCTAATGAGATATCTATTTACGATTTTTTGCAATTTTTTAGCGATGTCCTTTATATGTGTCATGAGATTCTTCCGAATTATTAGCATTGCACCAGAATACGCCTGAAATTTTTTAAACTTCTTTTTAGATTAGTTTTTTCATATAGAATATTTTCAGAAAAATTGGGATATGCTGATATTAATGTATTATCTCTTTCTAAATCATATATCAAACTTTTGTTCTATATTACACGAAAAATAAATTGATCCCTTTACAAAATGTAACGTTCGCCAATTTCACCCATGATAAATTACCACACCTTTCAAATTTTTAAGTTGTATGTGTTTAACTTGCACATCTTGTTTCGTATGTGAGTTGTATTTTACTGCCACCTGCAGTCGAAAACTATGTCATTCCCATAATCCAGTATAGATGTCGCCGTTGATAATGAGATATCTATATTTTGATTGGAGTTTTTAAAGCAACATTCTTTATATGTGTATATACGACATTCTTTCGAATTGTTAATATTGTTTCGGCGTTTTAATTCACACACAACACAATACATTACACATACACACATTTGATTTATTGGTTTGAGATGTTTGAACTAGTAGAAATTAGAGAAGGGAAAAACTACATTTCAAAATGAAGACTACAACACACACACTTTCACCAGTTTGAAGACTACAAAGTGTACACTACAATTGTAGTAAAAAGTACATGAAGTGAACTAATTGTAGTACTACGAAATTTTAGTACTAATGAAGTGAAGTAATTGTAGGATTAATGAAGTGAAGTAATTGTACTACAAAATTGTAGTACTGATGAAGTGAAGTAATGAAGTAATTGTACTACAAAATTGTAGTACTGTTGAAGTGAAGTAATGAAGTAATTGTATTACAAAATTGTAGTACTGCTGAAGTAATTGTAGTATATAGAATATCGATATTTTTTCCCAAATAAAGAGTTCGGTGACTAAAAAAAAAAGTCGCCGGAAAAATATATGAATATATCGACACTTCTCGGTAAAAAAAATTCTTAATTTATCTACATCGACTTCCTAAAAATTTCACATAAACAATGTAATATTGAAGTATGTACTCGTATTTGAAATGAAATGTACTATTTGAGGTTTATACTTTCAATAACTTTGAAGTGTGTGTAGTTTGTAGTGGGCACTACACTTCAAAAGGTGTGAAGTGTACACTTCAACGTAATGTAGTACTACATTGTAGTAGTGAGACAGATGTACGGACCCATCACTAGTAGAAATCTATGGCGCCCCTGACGACGGTGCGCCAAACTACAGATGTCAAGTTGGAGCGGCGGATTCGTATTTTGGACATCTCGGAAAACGGTGACTACTCAAAGCTTTTCTGTAACATTAGAGTTAAGTGACTAAAGGCAAGGAATGCGGTGGATGGAAGATTTATTACACGGAGACAGGTGGCGCACCAGTTGAACAAAGGTAAGTCGTAGATTTTCTACTTGGATCGAACTTAATTATAAATCAATAAAGGAAAGATCAAAAACCACATACAGCTTTTTTGGGTCGCAATCCTAGGGTTTGTCTGCAACAAGCACTCGATCTCTCCACTCCTCTCTGTCACCTGCCAGCCTCTTCATCTCTTCGTAGGTGCTACAGCGCGCATCTCCGATTATCTGGTCTGCGCAGCTTGATGTCGGGCGGCCTCTACGAGTGTTGCCTTCAACATTTCCCTCGACGATGGTTAAAAGCTGGCCCCCTTATATTAAGGCCTATCCAAATTGCGCGGCTCCTTAACGCCTCATTTCGCCCACCCTGCTCAACATCTCGTCGTTTCGGATATGTTCTGACCAATGGATCCTCGCCATGCGCCTGTAGCACCACATCTCAAAGGCCGCTAGCCTCCCGGACATGCTCTGGCCGATGGTCCATGTTTCGCTGCCATACATCAGCACACTCCAGACAAGCTATCGAAGCATAACAATTGACGGCGTAAACATATTTAACTTTTATTGAAACGAATGAATTTTTCGTAATCGAGTTACTATAATGATAATTCAATATTTTGTAAAAAAATAAGTCAGAAATATTGGAAAAAAAAAACAAACTTAGATGTCGCATATCTCCATAACTATTGATATGAGGTTATGGTTGCTTGAACATTTTCGACTCATAATCAAGGCTGGAATCCACCTGTAAAGTATTGTGGACCAGTTCTGTTACACCCTGTATAGGTATATTGTAACGAAGCTAAAAATAATTGCGCACTTCTGTCACATGTCAAAACAACACTATCGAAGATTCCACAACGCCCTAGCGTAATCTACGGCTTTCGGGAAGCATCGAGAAACATCTATAAAAGCCTGGAAGCCACGAGAATGTCCTCCTAAATACTGGAAACATCTGAAGGGTTCGGAATCGGCGTTAGCCAGATATAAATAAGACGCCCCCGGGAGTAGAGTTGTTGGTTGTTTTAAGCATGCTTGACAGCGATAATAGAAGTGAATGCAGCCGCGAGCTGCGGGTCAAGGTGGCCAAGCGAGCGGTATTTTGACAGGGAGTAATCTGGAAAGTTCTTACGTGGTGAAATAAACTGGATCGAATAATATCTGCAGAAATCGGATGGAATGTTCTAGTGAATAGTGAATAAAGTGATAAAGCGATTATTAAGTGTCTATTTACGAGTGATAAATTTACGAAATAGTTTAATTTAAATAATAGCGTTAAGTCAAATAGTGTTGAGTGACTTTGGTTAATTTATTTATCAGTTAAATTCCACCGTTTTCATTAATTCCTCTCATAGCCAGGACATGTGACAATATATATATATATATATGCTCATAACACACTCAGGAATCTACCGGCCAAGTTTCTGCTGCTACCTCTGGTAAACCTGTGTATAT
>JADDOH010018805.1:0-27051 GCA_016648135.1 Agrypnia vestita
GCCTCCACACAGTTAAAATGTGTTCAGTCAAGCAAAGGTGAAGCATTTCGAATCGGACCAGAGCGTCGTGCCTCAAACACCGCCGGAGGGAAGAAGCCCCTACGTTCTTTCACTCCCTTGGCCCGACGAGCTCGAATTCCGGATATGAATGTTCATGAATGTCAGCTAAAAGACTCAGGTAGCCGTACCTCAATCGAAACCTTAGTTCGGGACCTCATCAACGTACGAGACAGGGCGTTCCGCATGGACGAGCAACTATGAGAAGCAAATGAAGGGGATTGAAGAAAGAGATACACTCGCGATACAGATAGTTGTATGTAACTGGGATCAAATGACGGGGTGCGTGTTCTCGGTCCAGGGGATGAACGGGACTGCTGGGACACTCTGGGTGGGTCTAAGTAGAATTGCGCAAAGCCTCCACACAGTTAAAATGTGTTCAGTCAAGCAAAGGTGAAGCATTTCGAATCGGACCAGAGCGTCGTGCCTCAAACACAGCCGGAGGGAAGAAGCCCCTACGTTCGTTCACTCCCCTTGGCTCGACGAGCTCGGGCTCTGGTTATGAATGTATGTGAATGTAATAACTCCGTACTCAAGGACGAGATAGGACGTTCCTCATGAACGAGAAATTATAAGATGCAGGTAGCAGTTCGACAGTCAATACTTATGCTCGGGGCCGCTTTAATGAACGAGATCTGTTAGCAGTTTAACAATCAACTTTTATGATCGGGACCGCATTCAGGAGCGCGATGGCATTACTAACACCATCATACTCATCATTCACCACCTTTTCTAACTTGCTGTATACAGAGACCTTCGGGGTTCTCCTTTCCCGGCCAGCGAGAAACATATCAGGAATTACACAATCAACTGTAATAATCATGCTGTTTTACCATCATTTAATATCTCTAGTCAATAAGACTACACCGTGGGATCAATCACATCAACTATATTTGGCGATGCTAACATGGCTCTGACTGACGCGCTCAAGGGAGAGTCTTTTCCAGTCACCCAGTTAGTTCATTCAGCCCTTTAATCAGCAGTAAACATCATAATAATCCGGCTCATGTAGCCGCAACGTGGGATCCTCATCATTATACACCAGTCAATTTGACTGCCCCGCGGGACAATATACAAACCTTAATATCAGACGCGGGATTTCTTCCTGATATGTTTGTCGCCGGGAAGCGAGGACTTCGGGGGATTCCAGCAGGAGCAATAGAGTCTCGGCTTGATCTTGGTCTGCAGCTTAGTGTGGGAGGTTATGTCTAAACAGGAGTTAACCACCGGATGCGGCGATGCTCTGGGGCCGCATCCCCCTCCCCCCTACAGGGGGGGGGGGCATCTAGAATCCACGTTTGAACAGAAGTGGTTAGACACTTCTTAAATTTCACTTACAAATCTGTATCTTCCATTCCCTTAGAATCTCGGGCTGCGATAATGTCAGACAAAGCTTGCCCTGAGCCTCTGTTGCGCCTAGTTGTTGTGAATATATATATGTTTGTCTTCCCCTACTATGTACTATGAACAGATTGAGCAGATTGGACAACGTGAGACGCGCTATCGGTAGGTTTCTTACTTGTGTTTTGAATATAACGTATGCTATTATATCTTGTAAATCTGTCATAAATGGGTGCCGCATGTGGTTGTGCTGACACTGTTCTAAGCTGCTATTATGAGATGTTGATAATCAATGCGGGCGGAATCTTTAGCGTATGCCGTTAACTTGGCAACGATTGTATTGTTTTATATTACAGTATTTTAACCCCGATGGTATTATAGTTATGGCGGTTCAATGTAAGGGAGTTTTGCTACTAGCGTTTATTCCTAGGCTACGCCGCATATAATTGGCTTTTAGGCCAACTCCGGACGTGGACGATATCGGCTATCTCTCATATAGGCGAAACTGTAGAGTTCTAGAGCGGTTTCTAGAAGGACGAGTACGGATTAGTTACGTGCGTTTGTTATTTCCATAGTTAGGTAAGAATTCGATCTATATTAGTCTAGTCGCGTTAATAAGAATACGAATCTCACCACATATCAAAAGAATTTTGGATAGCTACGGACAGAACGGAGGGGGAATTTTCCTAACCACTAGATAGATCACGACTGGCCAATTTTGAAAATATAAATTCTTAACAAAAAAAAAAAAAATATTAGCTTTCATGTAAATATACTTCCGAAGTTCTAAGTTCGACTTAAGTTTTATCTAGTAGCTTAAAAGTCACAAAAGTTGTAATAAAGCTCGATGCGGTAGCTTAAAGTCTCAAGCTTTGGGCTTTTCGTAAAACTTATATTATTGAACTTTATAGTTAGGTATTTAGCTTAGGTGAACAGGTAGTTACGTTACAAGTGGCATGCTCATTACTAGCAATGTGCATACACACATGCCACTAATAAGCAAGGCCTAAAGAGGGTCGATACTGCGCATGCTCACGTGCCACTAAATAAGCATGTGTATCTGTAGCTTAAGGCACACACTCGGCATGGAGCCCCTACTCCTACACATGGAAAAATCATAAATACCAGAGGAATGAACACCAAAAAGAATTCTCTTAGCAACCCTGTAAGGAAAACTGCCGGTGAGTCGCCCCAGATTATAAGCTGGGAGAAGCAACAAAAAAATGTAAATGAAAACAGAATGGATCTAGACTGATTAACTCACGCGGAAGCAGCGCAAGTCGGGAGAATTGGAAACACCTTGTCGAGTCTTTGGGCCCCCAACCCTACTATGACAAGGGGATGATGAAGATGATGATGATGAATAAAAAGTAACCGTAAAATAATTAAACAATGAGGGTGTTATAAAAAGCAAATATATACAATTTAAAATTTTCTAAAATAATATAAATTGCTAGAATAATAATAATAATAAAATAAACGTATTTTTTACTACTCAAGATATATTATAGGTGTCTCACAGTGGTCCAGCACTGGTTACTTAACCATTTGAGAAAAATATAATATTTTGCCAGTGCATTCCTTTACGTTTTGGTAGTTCAAAACATTTTTTTTAACTTTTATTGTATCCGGTTCAAAAATGAGGACCATTTTTGTTTTACGCCACACGCCGTTTTTCGCATTTTCGGATATCAATAATATTCTAAATTACTCAGCACTGGATTATCCAAGTCTTTCTAATAGTATCTTACCCATTATGGGCGGCTACAAACAGTGCCTATTCCCTGTATTAGAGGCGGTTGATTTCAAAAACCATCAACCCATCTGGCAAGCAAGGCAAGCACCAACAAAATATGATTTTTTTTCTACGATGGTCAAGCAACCAATTTTTTTTTCTGAACCAGTTGGATTGACCCAGAGACAAAGATATGGGAAATAGGTACGGTCCTTGGGCGTTAATAAGGATAACGACCTATCATATGGCTGGTTTAAGTGATCACTTTACAGAATGTAATAATGTTCCACCCAGGATTGATCACCACATTTAACAAATTTTTGAAAGTTGTATATATATTATTTATACCTACCTTTACTTTAACTGACGCTGTCGCTATCTATGCTTGAAAATTTTCATCGTCTCTGTGAGACATCTATTTTATCTCATCGGGGACAATTAATGTTTTCTTGAAAATTTTTATTAATTTAATTTTTATTCAATATTGTTCTTTCTGCCAAAAAAAAAATCGACTGAATTAAAAAATAAATACACAAACAAAGAGAAAAATGTTCCAACATCCACTTGTAAGATGAGTACATATAAGTACTCATAGATGTCAGGCGCGTGCAGTTAGTAGCATGACTTTGGGTAGAATTATATATTTATTCAGATTTAAATTAAATATATATTTAAAAGAATATTTACTCTACACTTAATTTAAAACCTTGTGGTAATTTAAGCAGCCTGTTCTAGTGATTAAGATTCTTGTCCAATGATCACTGGAATGAGCCCCGTTCCATATGACGAGAAAATTAGTCCTTTTTTCATAGCACAAGTGATAAGCTTATTTAAAAAAAAAATATATTTATATGACGGATATTCTCTATTTAATAAAAATAAGCATTAAGAAACCGTGGTACTTTTTATTCGCTGTTTGCCTATGTTCGTTTGTTTTTTGCTGTTTCTTATTTGAATAATGAATAATGTAGCAAGATACTTTTTATAAGAGACATGTTTTTGGTCCTCTAAAATATATAAAATTTATATGATTTTTTAAAGAACTATATTTTTTATATTTAATAAAAATTACAATCGAAATTTCACTAACAATAAAACAAGTCTATTTAAGCTTAGATTAAAAATTATTTTATTACAAAAAGAAATTTTCAAGAATTAATTTGACGTCATAAATTTTGTTGAAATTTATAATTCAATAGATGCCAAGTTATCCTGAAATATAATTATAAGTACAATTATGCCACATTTAAATCTGTAGACCGTTAACGAAAGCTCGCAAAAATAATTCATGTTTTCAAAAATGACATCTGACGACGAAAATCCAAATGACTAGAATTTTCCACAAGTTTTCCTGAATGTTTTTTCAGACATCTTTAGGCGAACGCGAAAACTTCGGTTTCACGCGTTTGAGAAAATGAGAAAATGGTGTCGGTAAAGAAGATTTCGACATGTGAAAATGGTTCAAAAACATGCTAATATAAACTATTACAATAAAGATTAGGTGTTGAAAAAGATTTTGATTTAAAGCACCTCAAATATAAAAGTACACTTATACATAAATGTTATTAAAATATAATCGAGCAAATACAGATATAAATATATTAAGTAAAGATTTTTTATGTATTTTATTTGCTATGTAATAAAATCATGTAATTGGTGACTTAAAAACGATGTACATAATACACCATAAAATGTATTATTTGTTGATAGGTGATTTGTATAGTTTAAAAAAAAAGTTTTCGGTATAAAAAAATACTGTTGTAAAAAACATTACTATTTTTTGATTAAAGCAAAAAGCTTTTATTTTACTATGGCCGCAGTCGAGTGGACAAGACACTGAATTCTCATATTAGCGATTACGGATTCGATTCTACGTAAATAATTTAAAATCCTTTGTAACCTTCTATGTAATTTTCTCATAAGTGGTTTGTGATGTGTTTCGCGACGCTAGTTGGATCTCATGAACTGTCGTAGCATTAAATATTAAAATAAACTAAATTATTTATTTACATTTCTTAAGCAATGTAAAAAGTTAAAATATATACACATACACTTAAGAAATTCGGAAAAAATTTTTACAACCAAAATAAATCTCATCAAAAACATTACCAAAAATCAACAAACCATGAAGCTGATAAAAAATACTTGCGCAAAAGACTGGAAACAAATGCGCTTGCGCGAAAACTCCAACTCGTGGTAAGCAGAATAACAAAATTACAAAAAAGTTCATTCTTAGATATCTCAATGAATGCGACGCGAAGAAAATACTCTACCTTTTTGGATCTATTCCCGCGCCTGAACATCAATTACACACGCACTGCATTTGATTTTACTATCAAATACGTCTGGAGAGTTGTCATAGACGAGATGAGTACAGAATACCTGATAAAAAGGGCAATCTTACAGAACTAGGTAGGGTACACGCAAATTTAGTAAAAGAAATTGGACACTTTTATAAGAAAGTGTAATATGAATGGATGCCTTAAGGTATTCTTTGCGTGGTCTATTCAGAGCACATTTTACAACCCTCAAAGAAAATGTGTTCATCGTACAAAGCTCCGTAGATCTTTAGAAGCGCTCGGGGAAGGAGCTTCGTGGAGAAAATTGCCATATAATGTGTGCGTGATATCCATTATTAAAACAGAAAATGGGTTGTTAAATAACCCGAAAGCGCAGAGATATTAATATTACTGAAAATGAGAGAGAAAACACACAACACAACACAATCTTAATTTTAAATACGAATAATTTATTAACTCCGTATGAAGTTTCAATTTTTTCGTGAAATCTGTTTGTTTCAAAAACAAAATCAAAAATAAAATTTCATATATCAAAAATTATATAAACAGTATTTCAAAACCTTGCGATGACAATCGCTTTTTCTAAACAGTATCTTCTCAAACAATCATTAAATATTACTTAAGACTGCAAACATTTTTTTATTTTTCACATTTACTTACATATTTCACATTTACTTAAGACTGCAAACACATTTCATTAACATTTTTTATTTTTCACATTTACTTACATATTTCACATTTACTTAAGACTGCAAACAAATTTCATTAACGTTATTAATGAAAATAGTTTGACATTTTGACGGTCAGTAATTATAATTACTTACGTGCATACTTTTCGTACCAAGTTTATGAATTTACTAGTTGTAACCCGTCGAAAATGACGTTTTTTTTATATTTTCCCTGCTGGCAGTAAATGGTACAAATCGCATCTTTGCTAAGCGTCAGTATACATTTAAAGTATCTTTTAGGCGGTCCATGGAGATGCAGCGGTAGCAACGTGCGTTAAGCGATCGGTACGGGTTTGCTGGCCCGGGGTTCAAGCCCCATCTCCGGCCGTTTAATTTTGTTTTTTTAGTCGTGAATTCGAACGAAATAACGGACACGAAGTTACGGACGGACAGACAGACAATGAAATTATTATGTTTGATATAAACAAAAAAAAACTGGAAAATGTTCCTTCAAAATTAAAAGATTATACCTTACATTCCTCTAATTTGTATATTTTCAAAGGATATTGAAACTTCACTATATACTAGTATTTTTCTCATTACAATGAACTAACACATAGACAGATGTTGAGATATTGAATACAGGTATACAATACTAGCATTTTATTTCAGGCAAATAAATTATTTAAAAATTATATTTTATTGTGGTTTTATTTGAGTTTTCTGGGATATTATCATCCATTATCAGAGCTGATGTGAGGGATGATGGGCCATGCTAAGAATTCCGAAACGTCGGCAAGGGTAGTAAATACACGAACACCTCCTTACAGAAGATTCGAAACGGCCGCGAAAACTTAAGAATATTTAAGTGTTATTTTCATTAAAATATAATAGTGTTTAATACATTAAGAAAGGGAGTGCCCCATTTTTGCCGAATTGATTTTATACTACACAAGATATCAGGAGCGATTCGATATGAAGTATGGTAAATTAACGGTTGAGTTGGTTTATTTAGCCTTTATTCACCTGGCTAAAAGGATTCAAAGGATTAAAAGAGTAAGGGCTGTAACAAAATATACGTATTAAAAGTTTTCGGCGGCAGATGTATTTCACAAAACTCCAAACATATTTAAAGTGGCTGGGGAAAAATACTTTTAGGTTAAACGGGCCGTTTTATTGGTTCTATTCAACCCTTCTGTCGGATCATTTGGGCGTCCATTCAGAACAAATTGAGATACACGCGGGGCGAATTTTTTCATCCCTCGGATTCAGTAACGGATGGTCGCTGCGGACTAGCTCCAGCGAAATATGCCTATTGTTACTGAGGTTGAACTAGTTTTATTTAACTGAACAGACAGACGTTGCAATATCTTTCCGGCCCTCGTTGTCTAGTGGACATGACACTGGCGTGTCATACCGGAGATCCACTGTGCAATGCATAGGTGTGATTTTCTTGAGTGAGATTTTCTTGCCTGAGTAATTTTGTGGTGTGTTTCGCTTGAGTGATTGGCCTACTGTGGCGTTAAGTAAAAATAAACATAAATTAAAAAAAAAACATAGATACACTCAACAGTAGAAGAGGTGTGATATCTTTAAGCCTGAGTGCTTATGTAGTGTGTTTTGCTTGAGTGATTGGTCTACTGTGGGTTAAGAAAAAAAATATTAAATACAAATTAAACCCAACAGTAGATGAGGTGTGATTATCTTTAGCCTGAGTGCTTTTGTAGTGTATTTTGCTTGAGTGATTGGTCTACTGTCTACTGTCTTAAGAAAAAAAAACATAAATTAAAAAAAAAAAAACATTGATTAAGCTTAACAGTTATCTCGTTATATTCCTAACACAATAATTATCTTATTATTCAAATTTTAATATAATATCATTATTATACTGTCTGCCAACTACATAATTTCGATTTTTTACAAAATATATGTTGTACAACTCATCATCAATGTATTAACTGCTATATAGACAGCTTTTAGCTTCCACTCCGTTCCATTGCGCGCGCAATTATTCAGTAGATTCGGAAGACAACGGCATGGCGCTGATTATGGTTTGGAAGTAGCTGACTCAAGACATGGGTCATGAAGAGGTGACCATTCTTTGAATGCATTTTCGGTCAGAAATTATGTTTGAAGTAATACTTCTTTAGCCGTGTTGTAGGTGACATTTTATTTATGCAACGAAAAACGCACCTATCGTGGGACGGAATTCTTATACTTGCTGGTGTAATTTTTATTATATAATTGTGTTATAGGATGGTAAAGTTTCTTACTGTTTCATTTTTTCTTTTTTATACAAGCAAAACATAATTCGGTAATTGGTACTGTATTTAATGTGTATTTCAAATGTATTATCCGCTGATGGAGCCGTCATTCATGGAAACTCTATTTTGTATTGTATATCTTGACTTACAAGAGGATTTTAAAAAACGCAACATAGCACGTGTTTTTAAAATCTTGTAATGAATAGGTTTTTTTTAAATAATTTGTCCATTTTTTAAATAGTATTGAATACTTGGGATGCCAAAAATATGTGGCTCTTTTAAAGCATTTGTCTTACCCTGGGAATTGTTGACATTTCTTCCTGTTACGTTCTGGCAATATTGCTATTTTCATAGCATCCCTAGGAGTCTTCATTAATACCTATTTATAACCTACTAAGAAGATTACTTGTAAAAATCCTAAATAAATATAAAATGTACAAGAATATTTTTCACAGTGACGTGCGAGCCAGAATCGATCTGCTAAACTTGACTTCTCTATTTGCTCGGAATCGTAAATGTGAAGTTCGCTTGGAAATATTATAAGCCCCGATCTCGAGTCCAGCCGCACGTGCATATAAGCCAACAAATCGGAATACGGGTCTGACTCGCACTGGCCAAGCGATTTACTCCCTAATCGCTAATCGGCCGAGCGTTAAATGCGATTGGAGGCTGATAAATAAAATAATTGAAAAATAACGGATATATTTGACGATTATTTTTTTATAAGAAAAAGCAGAGGCAGTATTTAATAACAAAGGCTTTTTATAAAAAGAAATAATCTACAAAGTTCTGCTAAAAAATATACAACATAAATCACCTCTTGTATAGCAAATATTTTAATAACAACGAGTCGGGTTTACCATATTACTAAATCAAGTATAACATATTACTAAATCGAGTACAAATCGTACAAAACTAATGATAAAGAAATTCGTACTGGGACAATTTATACAAAATATTCACTTCTACGATACGAAAATTATATTTTGAAAATTGAAAAATTTATATTGTAATCGATAAAATACAGATTATGTACTATACTATACTTTTCACAAGTTTTCTTTTCAAGTTTCGATAAAAAATCCTAAAAAATGCTGTAGTGATTTTATTTTCAAATATTTTCAATACCAAATATGACTATGATTACCATTAAATTACACTTTTAAAATTCACAAGCTTTTTTTTTAGTCTAACGTATTGGAACTCGCCGTTGAACCAAGTTGTATACCAAGAAATTTACATTAGTTCGTGTCTGTACTTTGCTTATTTGTGTGTCAGTATGATTTACACAAAATATAACTTTAATGTTATGATTATTGGAAATTTCTATTATTCTTAACAGAATGCTTGTAAACTATAGCACATTTTTCTCGATTCCCTTATAAGTATCGACAAAAATTCATAGATACTACAATAGTTTTAATTTATTATTTACGCTTCAATAGGCTAAGAGGCCCAATTACAGAAGCAACACACGAAATACCCAAGCTTGAGTAAATTAAATATACTAAATTGTGGCCTCACCGGAATTGGAACCCGGAACCCTCGGTGTGAGAAGCCACTGTCATGCCACTGCGCTACGAGAGCTGCCTTATTTATGTATTTTGAAAAATATTTAATACCAAATTAAAAACAAATAGCTCAAATTGAAATAAGCCGGAAAAACTCATTTTTATTTTTGACAACTCTATCAATACGATGAATCAAAAGGAACAGTTTTTTTCAACGCCGAAATTAAAGTCAGAAATAATTTAATCAGAAAAAACTGATTCCTACTTCGATTAAAACAATTACATTTCAAAAAATAAAATCTGAGAACCTATAAAACCTACCGCATATTTTATTTATTATACATATAATATGGAATTCGATCCAGAGAAACGTATTTGATCTACCGGTATAAAAATTTCCCTGTAAAATTCAAAACTAGGTTATTAGTCTACAAAATAGTTTTAACGCATTCTCGTAAAATATTACGTAGGAATAACTCGAGAACGGCGTTTTCCCACCTGAAAATTTAATGAGTAAAATGTTACACTCGTTGCTCGACTACGGCGCTAGTGTCACGTAAATTCAACGTACGACGAAAAGCGACGATGATTTATAAGGCTCTGCTACCCGTCATTTCATCGGTGTTGTCATCGCGACACGTGTTGCATGGGGCCGTAACTTCAACAGCGAGGCAATGGCAGACATCCAAAAATTATTTGCTATAGGTCAACCGCTCCAGAGCTTTGATATTACCTATTTCATTCTGCTATCATCTGCCTTGCCTTCTTATTCTATTGTGGGCGACCACAATATACCCTTGGGACTTTTTAGGAAATTTTGTACAATTCATCCTATCCACGTAGTCTCTCCACGCCGTCTTTTCCTGGCCCATCTCACGATATCGTCTATCTGACAGATCTCCCTTATTTCAGATTTTCTGATCCTGTCACTGAGAGTCCTCCCTGCTACAGTGCGCAGTACTTTCATCTCAGACGTCTTAAGAATGCTTTTAGTCCTAATTGTGTCAGCCCTGTTTCTACACCATATCAAAATGGGTCTGACAGGTTTTGTAAATTCGGGCCTTGCTATCTGTCATTATATGCTTATTCCTCAATATTTTCTCCTTTAAGCAATCGGATACTACTGCTGCCTTATTGGTTTGCTCCCTAATTTCATTATATAAATCGCCGTGGCCAGATATCTCAACTCTCAGATATTTAAATCGCTTCACCTACTCTACTGAGTTGTCTTCGATGATTAGCTTGCATATCCTTAAAGTTCTAATCCAAAATTATATATTCCCAAAAATGTATTCACTACATGATTCCACAGTAGTTGTAAAAAATCAATATTTCTTGCTACATCCTAAAGTTCTGTAAATCCTCAAGTACCGTGTCATACGCACAACACAGGTTGTTCACAATTTTCCCATTATAATAAATTCTTGAGGAAATTTTTTTCTGAATATATGTTGAAAGAATGAATATATGGGTGAAAGAATACATCTCTGTCGCACGCCTCTCTGTATTTCTACTTCGTCTATTTTGCTTTCTGGTTTCAATGAAGATTACTATTATGCTTATATCCTTATCGTGTATCAGGATTTTAATCATTTTGTTATATCTTACTCTTTCAAAAGCTTTGAAGAATTCCATGAAGCGTGTATGCACATTTGTGCAACTAACAGTGTTCAGTCTGAAACCCACGGCACCGTGTGGAATGTGACTAAGGAAATATTCACTTTTCCCCAACATGCCTGACATGTTCAAGTAGTAGCAGGCCGTAATCATAAGTTTCTATTCGTTCATTGTAATCAACATAAGCGCTAGTTATAAATATAGAAATCAAAAGTATCTTAAATGTATCTTTTGATATCTGTTGATATAAATTGTATCACAACTCTAATATGAGCTTTGTGGTTAAAGTGTATATAAATTTTGTTGGTATTCTCTTTTTCCGTATCTGGTATACAATCAATTTTATTTTTTACTAAACGAGTTTTATTATTTTTCCAAACATTATATTTTATCCACAAAATAATTTAATTTAATTTTTATTAGTGTCCTCTGTATTTAATCAAATTTATTATTGATTACGTGAGTTTAAATATTTTACCCAACCGGTTTTGAAAATTTTTCTCTACAAAATACAAATATTAAAAATATGTAAAAATAAAAATGAGAAATAAAATCTATTACCTGCTGTACAAAAAAAAAAACATTTTAATGAACAGACATGGTAAAGTAAAATCACGTTAATATCGAAATTTACCAAAAATATTTTAGAAAAGTACTGAATAAAATACTTATTAAAGTTAGTTATTAATGATATTCTGATTAGCTTCACATATTTTACGTAGTTCTACATGTTTTACTGTTCCAAATAATCAGACTTACGACCAACACATTATTAAAATGTAAATTAGACAAACACAATTTTATAACAAGTGTGAACATTTTCAATCAAGTTCTAAAAGTTAACTTGATTTAAAATGAATAAGCACGTGGTATTTGCAACGAATATTAAAAATATATATTACCTTTTATGTAAGAGATAAAATTAAACTAATTTAGATAAATTATAGAAGTCTCACAGAGACGAAGCTATTAATATTGGAAACGTGTATGGAAGGCTTTATAGGGGTGGCCCAAGGTTTATGTAATGTATGTTATAGAACTTCTTCCACCGGAAGATGATTTATGATAATGGATTTCAATATGATAAAATTTATATACAAATTCAGTAAGAGTTCAAATAAAACAGAGTTTCTTTGACAAATCACAATAATAAAATGAAGGGTATCCCGGAAAGATTTATAAAACAATGTGCAGAGAAAGAGCAAAGAGAAATGTTCGTTCTCCAGACCGAGGGATGATTGATGGCCGAGATCACCGTTTGATGGCGCTTTCATATTTATAGTTCCTGGCTAACATATTTCCTCTTACGGTATCCATGTTCGTCTTGGCAAGCAAAGCTCAAAATATTTTTTGCGATATCGAGGGAAGTTAATAACGACCCCTTCGCAAATACAAAAACGATCGCACGCCTAAGAATCTGGAAGAGTATTAATTATCCCTTCCAGGGCTAATAATATCCATTAACCTATCACGTCAGAGCTCGCGGAATGATGCCATGACGGAAAAGAGGAACATTACTTATATTATAAATAAATACCGATGTCGACTTTCATCAAAGGTATTTTTAGTTCCCCTATCCTCTGCCAAATTACGAAAGAAAATAACTTAGGCACACATATCGAAAGAAAGAAGGGAAGATCCATAAGCTTGCCATATCCCAATCGTGACCATATTTTATGAACTATATTATTAATTCTGGACCGTAAGGCCATAAATAACTTTTCACTTAATATAATGTTACCTTTTTATATTTTCGACACAGCACAAAATAATTACTTTCTACTTTGTGGCTAAATATACAGATATTTCATTAAAAATAAACGAAACATAAAAAAGAGGGAATCTATAAAAATCGCATTTTAAATCTCTTAATAAAGTTAAAAAAATAACTAAATAACAAAGGATACAGCTGTACATAGCACGCAAGACATAAATAAAGAATTAGGCAATTGCTACATCGCGTTGGCAAAATCGTGTTATATTTTAAAATCAGTATATTTTAAAATCTTTCACAGAGTATAAAAATTTACAGAAATTAACTAAATCCGTTCCTAAGGAAAGGGGATTGAGTCACAGCAGAATCCCCCTCGCGTTAAAGATACATTCATATTGCAGTTAAATTATTTATTCTTATTATAATTAAATTTACCTTGTCACCAAAACGCATTTTTGACTTAGACGTTGTTTTTTTTTTTAGTTAAAAATTTCGTTTTTAAGTATTAAAAAATATATATATTAGTTTAATTAATTTTAAAAAAATTCAAACCGAGTGTCTTCAATAAAAAAACCTTTAATTGGTTTAAAGTGCGACTTACTAACCAAGACATTATAATTTTAAGAGTATTTAGTTCTAAATTTTCATAATTGTTTTAAAATTTACAAGCTCCCAGTAACTTTTTTTTAAATGTCAAACGCGTGAGAATCTGGTATAATTATTAATATTGTGTGTAGTGTCAACTAACCTCCAACAAGGAATGTAGTTGTCTGTCAACCAAGAGTCCCATGAAGAGGTCTTCATCACACGACTGATCCTGTAGACAGGCGACATCATCGAGGGATTCCAGAATTAGATTCACAGCTGAAAAAACAAAAAATATACCGTGTATTTAGCACAATTTGAAATAACAGTAACAAAAAATTAAAAATATTTTTAAAAAGTTATATAATTGAAAATTCATAACTTTGAATGTAAAAACAATATTAAAAACAAGTTATATAATTGAAAATTCATAATTATTACAAAACCGATAATAGTTGAAGATCGAAGGCAACTATTAAATTAGAATGCGATCAAATACAAATTGAAATGTTTGCAAAAACTCTGATTTGCATTACCAACTGTGCTCGGAATAGAATAGCCATTAAAGAGTTAAACATTTTAAGAAAAAACGGGAACGCGAGGGGGGGAAAGTGGGATGGGGATTAATATTTGATTAGGTTACAGTAATTGTGATAGCTCTTTAGAATGTAAACAGTTAAAATACAGAGAGGCTCTGTAGAAAAATAAGTTATTTTTGGCATTTTTATTGCACTGTGGAAGTAAAATGAGTGTGCTAGCTCATCTAGATGTCAGTCGAACGGATATTCGTCCGAGTTAGTCTGGGCGATCTGTTTATGAATTAGCTATTTTATGTAAGAATATGACGTCGTCTTTGTCTCTTCGATATGTAATAGGGTAACCTTACATTTATTGTGTGCTAATCGTATACCCGTGAAAAATCACGGGGAAAAATAATAACGACTTGCCTTGCGTGACCCGCTCAACATGTGCCGCGCGCTAATTACGTGTCACACTCTAATTATTATCTAACGTTGTAATTCCAGCAATTTACGGATTTAACGACAGATAGACTATCGGACGGATGGACAGATAGACAGACAACGAAATTATTACGATTGACTGATGATACACATTGAGGGCACCTATTTTAGATAATATTTCAAATATCCATTTATTCAGCTAACCTCAGTACAACGTTTAACATCTTTTGAACAGCGCTCTGTAAATTTCACTCGAACATTGTCATTTTAATAACAGATGACCTCAATAATAAATTATGGAGTATTGCCATCCTAACCCATTAAAATTTCCAATTAATTCTCCGCGTGGTATCATTTGTAACGCGACTTGGGAGTGGCTCGATGCCTCTGACCTCTAGCCCGAATATTCACTGAAGATGATCTTTGGCACGGGGCCGAAAAATCGATGACCATAACAGATAATGTGTATCATTTATCCTGGAACTGACGGATGTTGATATCGAGAACGGAAGAGTGAAGATATTTCCTGATATAATCCATCCTCGCGTTAGCGGTTACATACTTGTATTAAAATATATTTATATTCGCAATATTTGAGTATATGAAAACTATAAAATAATATAACGAAGAGTACAATATGAAAACTATAAAATAATATAACGTAACGAAGCATTCAAGCCTAATTTTTGATACTTATGGAACACAATGTAATAGCAAAGCTATCAAATGTAAGTAAAATATCGGAACTAAAATCTAGGGTGAACTACAAGCTTCGTGAAACGTCTACAAACGTCCAGAATGCCTGGTACAACCGAGAAGCAACGAAGAACTTCTCCTAAACACTAGAATAATCAAAAAAGTACGAAAATACCAGGTTTTTCGACCATGAATACGGCCACGGCCGCAGGGTCCATCATCAGGGCTGATGTCAACACATCAGCCCTGATGATGGACCCTGCAATGGGATCCGAAACGTCGGCCAGAAATATCGTAAAAACACGGCATAATACCCCAGAAGACACAAACCAGAAGATTCCAAGTTGCCTTGAAAACCTAAGAACATTTTTTACCTCTGTAATATACAATTACCAACATTATTTTATTAAAAAAACATAATTAATAATCATCTAAATGTATTAAAAATCAAAATTAATAATAATATATTTTTGTGTTTATATAATATGTATGTATGTTTATGTGACTGAGAGCGTCAGAAGTAATTAAAAAATATTGCAAATATATTTTAAGAATACGTTCTTGATTTTGTATAGCGTGTCAACAATATTCATTATAATTCGCTTTGCATCGAACGCTCAATAACTTAGCATAGAGTAGACAAATGGCAACATAATTAAAAAAAGACTTCATTTGATTGATAACCGTATTCCTCCCATAATTTGTAATGTTTAGAGGAATTTGGAATACAAGTTCCAAGGGTATCCTAAGTGGGTGAGTAATGCAACAATCTCAGTTAGTATAATAATTTGTATAGCCAATTTCACCACGTATTATTGTTTTAGATATGCCACATCTGCCTTTATGTGAAATAAAAAAAACGTGATTTCACATCGTAAGTAAGAAACGAAAATAAATAAAAAATTTATTTCGGAATCTTAATATGACTGGCATGGTAAATACTATCATACATTTAACGTAAATAAATAATACATATGTTAGCGTTGAAATTACATGAACATCAATGGGATTTCAATATGAGCTAAGACCATAAAGCTTGAATTGTGCCTGTGTTTTTTGCTTCTGTACTTCTGTATAATATTTCTTCTCAATTACCTAAATAAATATTAAAAATTCATCGATATTATTAAATGACAAAAAGGAAAGACGTGGTGAGTTAACTAAACAACATTTAATATCTTTATCCAGGATCTAAGGCCACTTAGCATCGAGGTGAATGTAATCCCTGGAATGGTTACATTATATACCCTAGTATAGGTAAGACGGGTGTCTTCACATTTTCTGTAATATGAATAGGATACATTTATATTCCCGATCCTGGATTCTATCCAGATTGAACGTTAATGGAAAAACATTACCTTCAAATAAATAACTCAGCGAACCGTATTAGTTGCTTTGGGAAAATGAACAGAGTTTAAATACTTTATGTCTCTACGGTGTCTGCTAATTAATCCCCTGTGTATAAAGATAGCTTTTTAATTGAGATACAAGCGTAATTTACAAAACAAACAACTTGCACAAAATCACAAATTGTATCTGAAACAATTCCAAATGTCACGGAAATTTTATCTCTATTCGATATTTTAAATATTTTTGTAGTATCGAAATGAATTTAAATATTTATTGACGCGTTGCTTGTTTGCGACGTGATGCTTTTTATACGTTACTAGCTATGGAATGTGGAATTCATATCCATAGTATAAGAGTATCAGTGAAAAATCAATACAATCTAAACTACTCGTCCAAACAATGTTGTGTGAATGGCAATTTTTATGTACATATAATTTCCCTGACAATAAGCAAATTTATTTTGATAAGAATTTAACATTACATATTCTCATGAAAATTTTCTGCTAGCCACCACCATGATATTGACCAGATGGGAGAGCACCCATTGCTATTGCATACAAAACATGATTACATGATCACATTTAAACTCTATATTAAATCTATCACCTTTTAAATCTATAAATTGAATAATAATGTAAAAGAAAACGCCCTCACTCTTTTGCTTTTCACTTATTTAAACCTTTTTTCTATATGATCAACTTCACGAATTGTTTTAATGTTTCGAATTCAGTTATTTATTTCAAAGTTTATTTCAGTAGTTTATTTCAATACAATTAGGGGTGGAGACAGGAAGACCTGTCAGCCAATATGCGATTCAAATTATAAGAATATATAATTTGAATCGAATATATAATTTCTTATATTCTATTGGCTGTAGGTGTCGGTAAGGAGGTTAACTTCGAAGAACAATAATATTATTTAGTGACAATATATAATTTGACTCGAATATATAATTTCTTATATTCTATTGGCTGTATGTGTCGGTAAGGAGGTTGGCTTCGTAGAACAGTAATATTATTTAGTGACAATATATAATTTGACTCGAATATATAATTTCTTATATTCTATTGGCTGTAGGTGTCGGTAGGGAGGTTAGCTTCGAAGAACAATAATATTATTAAGTGACAATATATTTTTTTATGATTTCCTTTCGCGAGCAGCATAACATTAAATTACAGCAATAAAAAACATTCAAATAGAAAGGCAACGGCAAATATTTAATACAAATCATCATACATTAAGATGCAGGTACCATATGAATTAATATTTTCCACCGGGAGATGCACGCGCGGAGTTGTATTAATTAATGTTTTAACTTATGCAGCGTCCGATTACTCCCTAAAGACCGTTGTTAATTTGTACGACATTGCGAGACATACGAGAAAATAATTTCGATAATAAATAGCCTACAGTACGTATGAGGTGACTACATTGGTAATACACTTTGCATGTAACATGATTTAATACACTCCACATATTTGTAAGTTGAATTGAAAAAATATTATATTTACATTTTTGTGAGAAAATTAACAATCGATTTTTAAACACAATAGTAAAATTTTTCACATTTTTATTAATTATATAACTTTTTATGTTATATAATTAATAAAAATAAACAAAGTTTTCACCACTTTTGTTAAGAAAATATCAACATGTTTCAGAGCCCATGGTCCCTTCGTCAGGATACAATTATATACAACTGCCATGGGCTCTGAAACATGTTGATATTTTTTTAATACAAAAGTGGTAAAAAAATTAAGTTTATTTTTGTTAATTATATTGACCCCACAAAATTAATTTGCTATTTTTGAAGAAGAACGTATTTTTTACTTTACTACTAAAAAAATAGTAGTAAAGGAGAAAATAAACATAAATTGTGACTTCATAGAGATCCGAACATGGTAAACCCCGTTTCACCAACGAACATCACATAACTAATTTATAACTAATAAAATTATATGAATTATTAATAAATACATACATTATTTAGCTTCGGGGCTAGATAAATTTGCCGACAAAACAATCTGCACTATGTATGTTATACAATACTTGTGATATGATCCACCTTATAAAATTTAGCATTCTTCAAACTCCAATTTCTTAATATTAATCAAAAGACCTTAACATACATAATCCATTGGCAATTAACCTAAAAACAAACTTGCCACGCCAAGGAAATATAGTTAACGGAAAAAAATAATTCTGAAAGAATTACTCGAATCTTATTTCGTGCTTCAAGTACTATTATAAATTTCCAATGAAACAATAATTAAGTCAATTTAATAATTCTTGGAAAAATTTCAATCAAATCACCCATAAAATACGTTTTGAAATGGAAAATAATAAATTGCCTTACTTCAGAAACGGGCTTAGTGTCGCAAGATAATATGTGATCGACAGGCAGACGTAAATTACTTTATATGGCGCTTTTCAGCTCTTTTACTTTTCGCCTGAAAATGTTCTATTCCAGTTTGAATTAAGTGGCAGACTTTTATTACGGAAGCAAGTACAATATTCGTTGTCTATGTTATAACTGCGACGTAATATTGGTCAACTGTCGTATTCATTTCTTTTTAGGTAAGAATGTCGCATTTCGAATGTCATATTTTGGACATGTTTTATATTTGTTTTCTTTATTTTTATTTTTTATTTACCAGAGCATTAAAAATTCATTTAAGGGCACGGCATGAAGAACAAATACATCATTATTTGTCAAGGAAAGTTGTTCCAAAATTAATTATAAATGGCTGCTGCGCGTGTTTAATACATATCTCAGAAATACAATAATATGCAATTTTGCATAAAAAATGCAAAATTAGTATAGCGACTTTCCATCATTGTTTTACAAGTTAATTGTAATTGATTGGCCTGCTCCTTCTTCGCGCGTCACATTCGTCCGGCCACTTTTAAACTTCTCGATCCACAAAAAATACTTTTACCTGATAAAGCATTGTCTCCCACATATGATAATAATTTCAGACCCTTTCACACCATCCAACTAGAGAAATCTGATCAATGCTCGTTGTCCCTCTTTGCAAACTTTTGCAAACTCCACTAATACACCACAATAACTTAGTTAATAACAAGAAGACAAATGACGCCATCAAGATCAAATTTACAAACATCTTTAAGTACGTATGCGCAGACGACAGTATAACCCTGAATAAGAGTTACAGGGAAGTGCAGATAATTCGTGACTCACTCTCGTATTTCGTATTTTCTTCTCCCATTTCAATGCTTTACAAATTTTGAAAGTATATTTGGAATTTGCATTAGTAAGGTTCTGTTTAAAAAATGAATTTTATATTACCTGATGATGTGGCCTCATCGTCTCCACAGTCGGAAAAGCCATCACTGGGCTCTCTGTCGGGGTCCTCGCACTCCGCCCACCGGGGGCTGGCCACCGCTGCGAGAACCGCCCCTCGGAGCTTACGTCGAGCGTTGAATTTCTTCAGCTCTTCCACTGTGTCGCCGAGATGGATCCTCATCTGCTTGTCTCGATCCTGAGGAAATTACTTCACCTTTAAATACCATGTAAACAAATATTAAACGACCGTGGATGGATTAATCTGCATGACACGGTGAAAAATGACAATATAATTAAATGTCATCTATGTAACAACTTCAATAGCAAGTAATCATTTTAAAAATACGCCAACAGAGCGTAATTATAAAGGGTGTCTCAGTAAGACCGATGACGCGTTGGATCTCGGATTTGAGCTCAGGAATTGTTTCTGGTTTACTCGCATAAGCCCTTAATTTCACAAAACCCCAAAGAAAAAAATCACACGGCATTAAATCGCATGATCTTGGTGGCCAGTTGACATCAGAATTTTGGGAGGTATTTTGTTCTGAAAATCGTTGCTGCAATAAATTGATTGTTTCATGCGCGGTGGCAGGTGGCGCCGTCTTCCTAGAACCACATTTCGTCCAGATCCATGCCGTCCAGTTGTGGCCACAAGAACTCGGTTATCATGTTCCTGTAATGCCGTTTACAGTCAGTGCAGTTTCAGCCTCATTTTCAAAAAAGTAAGGCCCAATCACGCCGCCTGGCCAAAATCCGCACCAGACAGTTGTACGTTGTGGGTGCATTTGTTTCTCGTGAATTGCAAAAGTATTTTCTGAGCACCAAATTCGACAATTTTGTGTATTCACGAAGCCATTCAGATGGAAATGCGCTTCATCGGAAAAGATGATTTTTTTCGAAAAATTGGGATTGACTTCACTTCGCTCCATTACCCATTGAACGAATTGTCGGCGTTTTCCATGGTTTGCTGATTTGAGCTCCTGAGTAAGCTGAATCTTGTACGCATGAAGATGGAGGTCTTTTTTCAAAATTCACTGCATAGTGCTTCGTGAAATTTGAGGTTGTTGAGAACGATGCCGAATTGATGTTTTCGGGTTTTTGACGACACTTCCGTTTACAGCAGCAATGTTTTCAAGAGACCGACCGGTATGTTCACGCAAATAAGTCTTAGTGTCCATAATCGACCCACTTTCTTCAAATTTTTTGACCACTCTTCGAATGGTTGACACATTAGGTGCACTTTCTCGACCGAAAATTTCGCGAAGTTTGCGATCAGTCTCAGCGTAACTTTTCCCATGTTTGTAATAAGTTTTCACAATTATAACGCTTTGTTCTTTCGTAAAAGGCGCCATTTCAAATGATCAGAATAAACATAGATGACAGCTGTCAAATTTCAGTGTTGCCACTTTCACGAAAAAAAAAAAGCACTAAAATTAAAAAGTGCACTCTTACTGAGACACCATATAAATAGTCAAAGGACTAAAAAATTAAAAGCATAAAAACCGTCACATTTGGCGAATACAGATATCTACGCGTTTGTTGAGAATTTTAAAGCTAGAGCGTCCAACTAACCATTACGCCATTTTTCCGAGGGGGTAAGCAGAAGGATGTTCTCTTCTGTCCTGACACACAACTATCGCTTCATCCACATTCATATATCTTGACACGCAAGCACAACATTCGGGGCTCAAATAAGACCCCCTTCCAATATATGGTAACCTGGCCAATCCTGGCCGTCCTATCGTTCCGGCGCAACATTTCTTAGTCATCCATTCGCTCAACATGCCAAAACCACAAAAGCGACCTTTTTAAAAATTCTCACTTTGTTAAGATTAGTTGTTTATTCAAATTCAAATTCAAATGTTTATTCAATGTTCAATGTTACAAATGTTTACAGTGTTTACAAAATTTAATGAAGCTTTTTTCATTGTTGTTGAGTGTCTTGGCAGCAAGTAAACACTAAATTGATTTGACGCCCTGCCTGCTACACTAGTAATTAACTGTATTATAGCAGATAGTTGTACATTATTTCCTAATATAATTTTTTTTCTTTGTCATAAATGGATTCACTAATGACAAAATACTTCTAAGACATTCAAACTGTTTGAAGAGCAGTTACCAATTGTAAAACAGTCACAATTTTCCAAATTTTTGCAAATAGGTAATCTTTTAAATGTGTTTCCATATTATTTCTTAACTACTTATTCAATTGGTATATATTTATTTTTTGTTTGGTTATGATGTCATTGTTTCGAATTTTAATTTTTAGTATACATAGGTATGTACTGATGAAGGGACCTTATTTTGAAGTTATTAAATAAAATATTTGATAAATTGTTTGAGTAATGTAACCACGTTTGCTTTCTCTTACTTTTCACAGAAGTCCGCAGAAATGTTAATATCATAAAATACATACCCTCAGCCATCTGTGGTTGAGCACCTCTTGGATGGTGATTCTGTGAGTGTGATCTACAGTCAACATCCGTTGGACCAAATCTTTGGCGGCGTCACTTACACAGTCCCAGTTTGGAGAATCAAACTGAAAAAAATAGTCCAAATTTTAAGATAATAAGAATGAATATATGTGTATTGAAACTTTTTATGGTGCGGAAATTTCACTAGAAATCAACACTTTTTTTTTATTTTTTTATTTTTTTTATTTTTTATTTTTTTTTATTTTTTTTTTTTTTTTTTATTACATCTCAGACCCACAAAACATCACATTGATATTTGTCTGTAGGTGCATCAATACATATATATAAATAAATTGTATTTACCAGAAATACATTCATATTAATTAATTACAATAGATCTTATAAACTCAAATACAAATCAACAATACTATACAACAATACAAGAAAAAATACAAATATTACCAAAATCAAAATAAGTCTCTTTTATTTAATAACATATTCATTAATTCTGTATTTTGCCCTTTTTTATTAATATCCATTTTGACACGACATGGGATTTTATTTAATATTTTTGGTATGACATATTTTAATGTTCTTTGTCCATATTTATTTATGACCTTCGGTATTCGTAGTCCTTCTTTAACCGTAAATCTGGTACTATGTTTATGAATCAATCTATGCTTATATGTCCCATCTTCATGATATCGTGTAATTAGTTTGTACCACAAGATAGCATTAATTGGCATAGAGCCTTGTTTCTTGAAGAGTTCCTGTATATCTTTAGTAGCACTTTCTTTATTTATTAATTTTATAGCCGAATTTTGAATATTTTGAATTTTTCTAATATTAGTTTTGCAAGTTAGACCCCAGCTAGTTATTCCATACCTTATTACCGATTCCGCTAAAGATTGATATATAGTTTTCATAGTATGTATCGGAACATAGTATTTAATCTTGTGCATAACTTAACTGAAAACATTGAAACTGGGAGATGGTAATTTATCGTATATTAGTTTAAAATTACAAATTACATCTCTTTATCAATATTATAAAAAGGTAACCCATAAAAACCAAGTTTTTATTATGCTCCCTTTCTTTGTAAAATATAACAACAATTAAAGACGAATTAAAACATAACATAACACTAAACTTACAGTAATTTAATATATTTCTAAAATGTCAGATGTTTTTTTGAAATTTATGTTAAAATTGTGCCCCCACCACCGACCCGGCTGAGTGGGAACAGTATAAATACCCACTCAAGCCAGGCTACACGGTATTATTTAATGAAATAAATGTGGAATTAGAAAAATCAGTCCTCATTGCTGTTTCTACCTCCGGACCATCAACACTCTTTTACTTGACGACCCCCCAGAAGTAATCAGCGATCCACCCCTATAAACAGTCTTTGTTTTTGTATTGAACATTTACAATAAAGTGTGTTATGTGAAGGAGGTACAGTGAATGGACTATTGCGGGTCTCTCCGGGTCGCAGTCGCCCTTTACACGATGTGACACGGAGATGTCCTTTAGAGTAAAAAATTTTCAACCTGGCGACGTATGAATAGGATCGATATGGTAGCTTTCGCTCATAAAACGCTCCTGGAAATGCGGGTCCATTCACTGCTTCCCGAAAGCTGTAGAACTTTGTAGACCGATAGTGTTGTGACCAATTCAAACACTGTCACAGAGCGTAATTCTTTTTAGCCTCATTACAATATCATAAATAACTAATTAAAATAGTTACGACATTATTTTTCGTACATTATTTATATAAATTCAGTCAGGTACTGGAAACTTTTAAAATAATAAGTAAAATTCAGTATGTTTAAAATTAGTTATCGTCTAATTTTACTACCCAGACGAAGACAATGCTAATTTTTGAAAAAAGTTAATTGGTCTAAGCAAAGTTCTGTATATTATTTTATTTAAGTGAATAACTGAATCAAATTTGCTAGTAAGATTTAAAATATACTTAAGTATTTAATTAGTAATATAAATTAATTATTATTAATAAAAATTAAAAGAAAAAATGTGCGAGATTCACAGTATGATTAAACGAATTAAAAAACATAACTTTATTTAATCATTCTCATGAATCAACCCGCGAAATACCCTTTTCAAACTCGTGATTATTTTCCATTCTCTTGTATTTAGTGTGAAAATTTACAAAGACGAAATTGTATTATGTTTTCTGATATAGAGTGGCTGTGAGAACGCTGTGGGGTAGAACTATGAATTATTGCGCGCACTTACTCGTGTACAAGTGGAAAATGTAATTCCCCGGGTAGACTGATACGATATGAGTTACGTAATACAAAGATTAAACATGGAATTATTCAACAGGTTAAAACATTTCTAAAGCGTGCCATGAAAAGGAAAATAATGTACATTTACCACTTTTGAAATTTTGTTTCATTATTTTATGTCGTTTTAAAACTAGTACATTCATTGCGATCTAGGAAAATTTCAGGGGTCAGAAGGATTGATTGTGAGGTTCCAAATTGCTCTAACCTTGCAAGTTACGATAAAACTTTAAAAAAGTCTTGTATATAAAACCGTCAAAAAATTAACAAACTTTGTATAAAGCACACAGATTACTTTGAGCATCGTCAGGTTTCAGAAGCAGAGGAATTGAAACCGTGTTGTATATATACACGGTTGTACATGCATGCTTCTGAACTGGATAGAGCTGGCACTAAGCCGAGATGAGTGGAGGAAGACTCTTGAGGAAGCCAAGATCCACCAGGGGTTGTAGAGTCAAGAGTGATGATGATGTATTTACAAAATTTGTTACTTTTTGAAATTCACAATTATGTCCAACCACAAAGATGACGCTATAACCATCGAACATGTAAATTTGGCTGGACGAGATACATAGTAGAAAAGGCAGGTCGCACTTTGAAAACGAAGGTCTGGGTCTCGATTTAAATAAATGTTCAAACTAAAGATGCTTTAACAAATCATTCGATACGTCCTTACATTGCAATAAGAATTTTATTTTGATAGAGTTTTATTTTTAATCCACATTATCAACAGATCGCCAATTACCCTTGTATACAGGATGTCTCGCAGCTAGTAGCAAAAACTTCATAGCAGTCTATTCACTGAAATTTGTATAAAAAATATTCTTAACACTTTGGGTGAAATGTCAACACTCACGGAGAGAGCGATATCAACATTTGGATTTTTTTAAATATTTCCGGATTATTTTTTGTAAAATGTTAGATTTTCACGAAAATAATTAATATTGAATCCATTCCCTTTGATATAAGTTAAACAAAATGATTAAAACCTAAACTAAAGCATATATTTGAAAAAAAAAGTTTTTAGTAATTTTACTTCAAATAATTACACAACAATAAATACTTTAACTGCGGTATGAACGTGTCTTAAATATACGCGAAGGGGGAGGCATTCTTCCGAGGTGATTAAAAATGCTTTCCTAAAGAACAGCTTTGGTTGAGTGTTTCTCAGGTTTCCAAAAAAACTTGAATTCTGAGAAAACACTCGTAATAATCACAATACATTCCTACAAATGTCTCCGATCCTCAAGATCATCCTTTTAAAGAACACATACAAAATCATCCCCACTGCTCCTCAAACCGTTACTCTACTCGAATAAGATGACATAATTTCTGTATTTAGGTTAGTTATAAATTACTGGATGAATGGATATAAATGGACTGCTTCTCTCGAAACTATAGTAGTGATAAATTTAACTCAAAGTGTGTACACGACAAAGTTTAATTTAATTTATATAAAAAAAAAGAATTTTACAATGCCTATCTCACTATAAAACTCTGAGTTGAAACAGGCAAAGATTACAATAAGAAATTAATTATTTGCAAGCACACAAAATAAAAATCCAGAATATTTTGAGTTTGTTCAAATCTTTCAGAACAGTGCTGGATTTATGTCACAGAGACATTATTAATCAATTAGTGTATATTATAGATATCTCACAGAGACGAAACTGTATTAATTATGGGAAAGTAGGTATAGAAGTCATTTTTGGGTGTAACAGGACTTATGACCTGTCTTTAGGTAGGCTTAAGTGATCACTTTACACAATTGTAACATTCACCATTTCCACCCATGATAGAATATACCATGCTTATTCATTTTTTGGAAGTTGTATATATGTTCAAATTGCGTGAAGCTTTCATATATGAGTTGTAAGCGCTTTTTGCATGCGGCCTGTACAAAGCCATTTTGATTCCCCTAAATCCCCACAGATGTCGCTAATGAGAAAATCTACAATTGATTATAAAATCTACATATAATAAAAGTATATTGCCTTCAAAATTCCGTAAAAAATCAATTGTAGATTTTCTCATTAGCGACATCTGTGGGGATTTAGGGGAATCAAAATGGCTTTGTACAGGCCGCATGCAAAAAGCGCTTACAACTCATATATGAAAGCTTCACGCAATTTGAACATATATACAACTTCCAAAAAATGAATAAGCATGGTATATTCTATCATGGGTGGACATGGTGAATGTTACAATTGTGTAAAGTGATCAC
>JADDOH010018806.1:0-26175 GCA_016648135.1 Agrypnia vestita
AACCAGCTTCATATTTTGGTCCCATGATACATAAACGGAGAGCCACACAGATATTATATTATATAATATTATATAAATATTACATATTTTATATTCTTATTATATTAATATTATATTATACAGATATTATATAAATAATATTAAAAGATGGTATACAAAAGAAAAGTTAAAAACATGTGAGTTAAGTGATCATGGCATGATCTGTATATTTGTCGGACAGAATGTTATGACATATCAAAAAAATAATTATGATGGAAATATTACGAGATTAATATGAAATTTATGTTATTATTATTATAAAATAATTGAATAATAATATATTCAAAATATGTGTTCACGTACAGCATACAGATCATGCTATGTATGCCTAGACGTTGCTAGGACGAATTACAATTGAACTATTGAATATCATCAAAGTGATGGCGTTCTATTGTGACTGCAGTTATGGAAAATTATGGTGACTGTTGAAGAAGAAAAATGTATATCTCATCGCAAATTAAAAATCTTTTTTTTTCTAGAAAAATTAATCAACAAATAAATTAGAAGCGACTGCATTACATTGGTCCCTTATATCTTTTTTCAGAAAAAAGTATAAATATAAAAAGAAAGATGCCGACGTTATCAAAGATTGTTTTCCCTTCTTGCAGAAAAGTGCGACGTTCAAGTTTTTTTTGAAATTTAAAACTTTAATGCAACTTACAACCTGTTTTTGTGGATTTATCACACCGTATCAACTGGTTTGAAAATTATTCGCACCGAAATATTTTCGATAAGTTAGGGTGGGATAAAACCACATTTCCAGAGGGAAAACTGGGGTGACGTGGAAAATCCTGAAACACCAAGAGCGCCTGAAACCGCTGACAAACGCACTTGCAAGTATAATACAAATTTGGACAAAATCGGATTATAATTATTAATCAAAATAAATTATAGAAGTCTCACAAAGCATCCAAGTCCTTATAGGGTGGCCACAGGGCTTATGACCTATAGATAATAGTGATGCCTTTGCACAATGCAACGTTGCAACGTTTACCAATTCCACTGAAAAAAACATCTGCACATTATCAAATTTTTAATTTAATTAAGTTGTAAATATATATTTTTTTATTATTTTGAATATATGAAGGGACTATGTTAGAGACATCTATGGTCCTTCTTATGATATAATATACATAGATTTTGCCACTAGTAATGAAACTAATTAATAAATAATTCGAATTATAATTGATGAGACGGCAGGCTTGTTGAAATTCAGTGGCTTAGGACCGTTGCATCAACTTGGTTTATAGTAAAAATCTATGATTTTTAGGAACTTTTACTATAAACCAAGTTGATGCAATTAGTAACGTATGCGGAGGAAAACTAGTATTTTATAAGTTTGAAACTGGTTTTAACTAACATCAAATAATATGCAAACCCAATTTTTAATAGGTATATAAAAAAAATCACTTTAAAAAACAGACTAAAAGGTTAAAACACAAAACGTGTTGTGTGATTTTTTAACACACCTTTTAAAAACACTTCAGATACGTTTTAACATTGTTTTATCGCATATTTTTTTTTATGTATTATTATTTGTAGTTCTACTTATTCTGAATAAATTTCAAATTATTTTTTTAATATTTTATACAGGGTGTACTAGAGCTAGCAGCAGAAACATTGCCGGTAGGTAACTGCCTATTTTATGAGTCTAAAAGTTCAAGCAACCATATTTATGGAGATGTGCGATATCAAAGTTTGCATTTTTTTTCAATATTTGTGACTTATTTTTTACAAAAAGTTTAATTATCATTACAGTAAATTATATCGATTATGGAAAATTCATTTGCTTCAACACAACGCATATAAAATGATAAAAACATTGTAAAAATAAACTTTTTTAAATTTTTGCAAGGTTTTTATTATTTTATTTGACTTGTATTAAAGCGAATGAATTTTTCATAATCGATATAAGTTACTGTAATGATAGTTAAATTTTTTGAAAGAAATAAGTCAGAAATATTGAAAAAAATATAAAAAAAATTGATATTGCATATGTCATAACATAGGCAGTAATCTACCTGCAAAGTTTCTGCTCCAAGCTGTGGTACATCCTGTATATTTCTTCTTTTAGTGCATTGTGAATAGAATTCTGATTATAACGGAAATGCGTGTAGTGGGAAGCAGCACGTGGCAGGCAATTTAAACCTGAAATTAGCGTTCTAGTAGGTTATATAATATAAATAACGTATTGTCGCCAATTTTGAATCGAGTACCAATCATAAAGGTGCTCAATTCAAAAGCTGACGAATGATTGGTTTTTGATTTGAAAATTAGAACTGTTTATTGAATTACGATTTTAGGTGTGTATTAGGATTTCATTTTATTGTCATAGTGTTAAAATCATAGATTTTTGCAAAAATGACGTAATTGTCAAATATTCGTTTTCAAAACAAAAAACACATTCATTTGACTTTGAAATATTTGAATACAGAACCAGGACGAAAATTGATAAAACGTCATAGTGGATAGGCCCTCGAATTTTTTCGAGAACGTTTTTAAATTCAACATCATACGTATGCGATGCTGTGACGGTAAATATTTTCGAATCAATGTCACACTGCGATTCGAAGATATTTATCTCTTTAGCTAGCACAAACCAACATTTGAACCACTTCAAAAACAAATATTAATAATTTCACTACATTAAAGTGTTATCAATTATTTTTATCATTTCCTAAGATATCGTATTAATCAATTGATAAGTATTTTTAATCAATTTGTAAATTTAAATTATCAGGAAAACCAAATTTATTAATCAATTAGAAAGACATGCAGAATAATCAAATCAACGAAAAAATATTTTGGCTGCTACCGGAATTCGAACCCAGCTCATCTAGCTTTCCGGGCAGATATGTTACCAATTACACGACATCAGCCTCGTACCTTTTCGCCAATATCGACTTTACCTGTAAGTCTCATTTATAAATTGATTAACATAATATACTATCCATTTTAAGAGCAATCCACCTCTTCTGGTGTGTTGGATTATCAGATTCACGCCAAAGAAGTATAACTTCTACCGCGCATACATGAGTACATGCTTCTCCAATTTAATTGTACATAGGATTTTGTACTACTAAGCCGTCGAATTATGCAACTTATTGTCGGAAAATCAGCTATATGACTTTAAACAGTACTACAGTAAATATTATTTTGTAAATTCATTTTACTCCCTTTCTTTTAAGTCGTATCGTCTGCGGTTTGTTGTCTGCCGGATTTTTTTTTGGATGGATTTTTAACCCTTTTCCTGTAATCCAATTGAGCTGAAACTTTGCAGAACGACTCATGGCGACAATAAAAATGATCTAACAAATTTTCGTTGAAAAAATTTTAAAATTATAGTATAATATTGGATTTTTCCAAATTTTAATGGTTTTTTCAAATTGGAATCAATGCTCATTTGATTAGAAATTAGTTATGACAATGAGAAAAAGAGAGTAGTAATGAAAAACATTTTTTTTGGGGTTAGTTTATTAAAGTTCGTTTGTTAGCCAATTAATTGAAAGAGGTAGATATAGTATAATATCATGCAATATTATCATTAATATTATTTGTATATATATAGATATATATATATATATATATTATATTCAGACCACATCTATGTGGTTTGAAAAACAGAAATGTATGTTTTGTAGAACAAATGTTAGACTTCGTCATCTCGCATTTTAGCATTGACAACTTTAAAAAAAACCTATCTTCCTATATACACATTTGCGGATGCATCCAGAGCCTAGGGCGGGTAATGTCTGATCTCGCGCTTACGAAAGCACTTTTTGTGGTAATGTTCTTTCGTCGCCCATGAAACAGCTTCGTACTATACAAAAACCGCAAACGTAATTTGAGTTGGTTTGTTTTTTTCTTTGCCTTTCTTCTTAGGAAGAGGGAGTCGCGTTACCTTTCCGGACAACCAATTACGCACGACAAACGGCTCGCCTGTCGGGGGAAGCACACTTAAGCAAGGAAGGAGCCCGGATTGGAGTTTTAAAGAGGACATTTTCTCCATTTCGTGCGTTTTTTAATCGGCTATCTGGATGAAAAGGATCTAACTATTTTAGAATGGACCGAGCTATAACCTAGATGCATTTTTGCATCTTCTTGCAAATGATGAATTTGTGTAACTATTTTATATAAATGAGCAAGGAAAAAATATTTAGCTCCGTATTAAAATGAAGACATTGAGATGTTTCAGGTTTAAGACAATATGCAAATATTTTTATCGAAATCTACAATAATGGTAACAACAGAATAAAAACCAGCGTGAATGGTTCGGCCCTTATAAACGGAGAATCACACAGATGTGTATAAAGAAAAGAAATAATAAAAGGTGGGGATGCAAAAGAAATGTTAAAAACGTGTGTTTTAATACAATTTTATAAATAGAATATAATTTAATTTCTTACTACTACTAACTACCAAGGAATAAGGATCTTCTTTGTATAATTTTCTGGGATATTCTGCCGTATGTCGCTGGGCGACGTTTTGGATTTCATTGCAGGGCTGATGCGATGAGTGTGTATTGATGTGTAGGTTAAGTATTGGCTTGGCATGAGATCCGAAACGTCGGCCAGAGAAGTCACAAATACACGGCAGAATATCCCAAAAAAATACACACACGATTCTGAACGGCCATGAAAACCTGAGAACATTTTTGAGGAATGAGATGTACGAATGAAATGAAAATTTAATAAACAAGAAGAAACCGCAGAAAGAATTCTTAAATCGGTCATAATCGGATCTCTTGGAAATATATACAAATATATCTGTTCATACTTTAGATATAAAAAAAAATTGTGGACAATGCATATAAAATATATAAATTTTTTGAAAATTACACCTTGTGATCTTAATAATAACATAATATATTAATATTTGTCAAACTTTTGATAACCTGATTTGTGATCATATTTCAAAATTATCTTGTTTTAAAATTCTCATTCTCAAACAAAGAATTAAGGTGTCGAAAGAATTGTTTGATACATATTTTTTCCAGTAAACGGAAACATTAACTTCCATTCACAGAAGAAACAAAATAATTTTTGGGTCCGATTCTGGAATGGTTTCTCATTTTTTTTTACCGTCTATCTGCTGATCATTAGTAAGAATACATTAACACGTAACATTTCAATTTACATGCACCATTGCGAAATGTGAAAAGCAAGGCTTTGTCTGAATAAAATAACAAAGGTACGTGTAGAAAATCCATTCATCATTGAGCCAGAATACCAAAACTATAGGTGAATTCAAAGCCGATTGTAGCAAAATGAACAGGATTATAAGAATTTGGAGTGGTCCGAATACATAAGCATTATATATGATCAACACAGAAAAAATCAATTAAATACTTGTGTGAGTTGATAAACAATACATAGGATTTTTATTCTTCTAAGTAAAGATTTCAATACTTTTTCACACTGTGAGTTATAATATTTAAAAACCAATTGTCACAGAAGGAGAAGAAGAATAAACAATATATTTCCAGCAAATATAATTTTTTTCAACATTTATTAATTAAATGTATGAAATTTGCATATAATACGCATTATGATTATGCATACAAAAAGCAATCAAAGGCTTTATTATCAAAAATTGTTTTTAAAAAATAAATAAATTCAGCAAACTCCTCTTCTAAACACAAGCGCTCGCGTTCATAGAAAAGATAAATCTGCCTTTAAGTTGTAATATAAATAAAAATCTTATTAGAATTAATAAGAAAAGCACTTTGTGTTCCCTACTAATTTGTTGTAAACATCAACAAGTTTCGGGGCCAATGATCTTTTCATCAGAATATAACGTAAATTAAAAATTAAAAATCAAAAATCAAAGTATAGACAACTATATAGTTGTTTTCGTATAGGTAGTTATTTATTATTAAGTAGTTATTTATTCATCTCTCATACATGTATTTATTTTTATTTTGTTATTATCTATACTTCAATTTTTGTTTTTTATTTTTTAGTTTACGTTAAATCCTGATGTAAGAAACATTGGTCCTGAGACATGTTAATATTTTATACAAATAATTGGTGAAAACATAGTGTATTCTTATTAATTATCTTAATAATGTCACCAAAAATTATTTTGCTATTATTGGAGAAGAAATTTTTTTTTTGTATATTGTTGTGTATTAAGAATTTTAAAAAAATTCATCCACAGTTGGAAATTGAAATTAAACAATCACAGTAGTATGATAGAAATGCGCTGATTAATTAAAATGACGAAAAATCGATTACAAACCGTCTGGATAATTTGTAAAGGATCACATAAATTATCTGACGACATTTTTGTATTTCTTTAAAAGAGGCATCGAGCATAGAATGTGAAGAAAATCTATTCTAGAGATCTAGAATTGGCTTTTTAAAATTATCGCTCTCTGTAAACCAGGATCAACATCGCGGGTGCGTTTCATCTGTCCCAGATCCCGAGCACCACACCGATATTATCACGTCCGCTGAACGTTTAGTCACCCCTATCACAGATTGTGACGACGGTAAGGGTGGTTCTCCCTGCATGCTTTATTTTACTGCCAAGTAAGCTATTTGGCATTTGCAGCTTCTACACTTGCTTTGAGGCTTGCGCGGTACGTGGAACAAAAGAGAAATGGGGTCGAGCGTTTGATGGTAAAACTACAACGTAATTTGTTGAGAAATTTCGGTAAGTTTGCTGAAGTGTCGCTTCAAACTAAATACTCAATAACATGCAAATTATTACCAAGGACAAGTTGCTCGAGGGTGAAGCTTTTCTAATGCGAATATCATAAGGTTTTCTTAGTAATATATATTTGCAAGACACCAAATTATTTGCATACGAAAATGTATTTTTTTCGTAATAAACGTACTCGAGGAAATTTGGTCATATTCATTTTAAGCAAATTTTATTTTATTTAATGAAATCTTCGGAATGTTTTATTTTATAATATTTTACCAGCAGCCCTAAAAATTACAAATAACGAAGATAAAAGGAATGACAAGTATACGTTCAAAAACTGTATATTTTTGAAATAAAAAACTGTAGTTTTAAATATCTAAATTTAATGAAAATATGATTATGCATGATTTAAAGATTTTCTAAAAAAATGAAAATTCGTGCGTGTACGCGCGGTAGATGTTATACTTAAAAACTAAAATGAGGATAAAATCGTATATTAATGACGCTCAGAGTATTGAATTGTTAAAATGTACACTGATTATTGCCTATCATTCTTTTGAGTGTAATGAAAACAATTATTTTAACTCATACTTATAGAAATATTACCTCTATTTATTTTAAATATTAATAAATTACTATTTAAATTAATTAGGGTAAAAAAATCTTTCTTAATTGACATGTTGTTCTTTTTCAAAATATGTGCATTTTCAAATAAAGTCCAATTGCCTACGCACTTTCATGTTTTATCGATTTTCGGCTTAAGATGGTTTGTTATTCAAAAATTTCGAAACCATACAACTTTCACAGTCGCATTTAATGTCAAATGAATATTTTTTTTTGTTTAAAAACAAATATCTGACATTAACGTCGTTTTTTCTAAAACATACACACCTACATCCTAATTCAATAAGCACTTCTTGCTTTCAATTCAATAACCAATCTTTCGACAGCTTTTGAATTGAGTTCTTTATGTTTGATATTCAGATCAAGATGGTCGACTATATTTATATTACTGGAATATTTCAAGTTAATAGATTCGTGGTCTCGCATTCTCGCTACATGTCGCTTCCCGCTATATATCGCTTTCCCGCTACAGTTTTTTTTATCCTAAATACGCCAAAAAAAGATAACTCCAATAATACATATTTAAAAAAAAATAATAACACAACATGAACGTAAATTACACGTTATACATATCCTTCTTCTTTGGCGGTCCCTCGTTGCGAGGATGAGGTCTGCCATGTTTTATTTACGCATCCGAGCATCCAAAAGATGCTCGACTTTTTGATTTGGCAATGGCAGAGGCCTGTACGTGGGATTGTTAAGTATGTAAATGGTAGTGCACAGCACCACCCACACACACTTTTTGAATAATGAGCTCTGTCTAGTGGCCTAGGGTGATCCGAGACGATTGGAGTTTCTCACTTACGTCTGTCTTTTCTATATAGAATGATATATCCTCCAAGCACTCATTTTTTTTTCACTAAGCTTTTCATACTCAATCTTTAGAATTCTTCCCAAAACATCGACATCACCCCGACTCACCCTGGCTTTAAACCTTTAGCACATTACCTGAAATGCCATCCAATACAAATTTTTCATAGTTACTCTTTATGATCCTGACGAAGACATCTTCAAGTTTGTGTTTACTGGGGTATTATGCCGTGTTGTTACGACCTTTCGGGCCGACGTTTCGGATCCCATTGCAGGGTCCATCATCAGGGCTGATGTATATCAAAAATATATTTTTGTTTTCCTGATGAAGAAGCCATTGGCTTTGAAACATGTTGATTTTTTTCAATAAATAAGTGGTTTAAACAAAGTTAATTTATATTAATTATAATTATGTTACCACAAAATAAATTTGCTACATTTGAAGAAGATGTTTTATTTTTATTTATCTCATTTGTTTGAAATAAATCGATAACGCGTACATCACGTACACATATCACGTACACATAGCCACTGTACAATGATTTTGGTATCTTGAAATTAAAAACCATATTAAGAAGAAAGGAAATTTTTGAAATATATAAAAATATGTTATAAATTACTTTAACCAAGCCAATCTGAATTTTCTTTATTTTGGAAATAATGCCAAATTTATATTCCGAAATGTTATGTCGCAACATGTAATTTCCACTGTTACTTTTGAAAATATCAACAGGTTTTGGAACCAACGATCCCTTCATCAGGATATAATGTAATATGCTGATTAGGGGACCATCGGCCCCAAAACATGTCGATATTTTCAACAAAGTAGTGGTTTAAACAAAGGGTATTCTTATTAATTATATTAACAACGTCATCACAAAATAATTTTGCTATTATTGAAGAAGTTTAAAAATACTTAAAGAAGTATTTGTACTTATTTACATTAAGTTACGTTGTTCCTTTGCGGAGCAAAATAATTATTCTTTCAACAGAGAAATACGTATTACCATCTGAATTACTTTTATAACGGTCTTAAGATCTAGTGTAATTTTATTAATATTTGCCATAAATATTCACAAAATTAAATATCTACCCCATAATTTATAAATCCTGTCAAAATATAGGCTATGAGTAGTTTGATCAAACTCTTCCTTTGTCTTCTAAACTGCTGCAGCTTCGTATGTTAATGAAAGTCTTCCATATCTAACAAACCAAATACAGCCTTTAATACATTCAGAACTTCAGGAACTTTATGCAATACACCGTCGCAGGGGAGAGCTATTCTGAAAGTTCTTCTCGGGTTCGATCTTCTCCGTAATTTTTCAATCTTTACCTTTATTCTATATCAATATTATCTATGAAAATAATAGTGTCTTTATTCAGAATATTTTGAGTATGTTAAAATATTTCAAGAATAAAATACTTGTATTTTTATCCCCAGGTGTAAAACATTAATCGTAAATCACTCAAAAGGCTTCCACACCTACATTCCATATAAAAAAAATAACTTCGTATTTATGAGACACCTATCTTCTTCTTCTTCTTCCTCAGCCTTTTTCCCTACACTGCTGGATGTAGCCATCTTCCATTTTCCTCCACTCATCTCTGTTTCTCACTTTTTGCATCCAGGTTCTTCCTACTTGCTGGACTATGTCATCAGACCACCTTTTGGGAGATTTTCTGACGTTTTTATTTTTCGTCCAACCCACTGCCACTTTAATTTCGCAATACGATCCATAATATCGGCAACTTTTGTTCGGCGTCTTTTCTGTTTTTATCTCGAAGGCTCACGCCGAGCATCTGCCTTTCCATGGCTCACTGTGTACACTTTAATTTGTGTACGTTTTTTTTCTGTGAGTGTTGTTGTTTCTAGGCCATATTTCAATATCGATAGGATACATGTATCGAACATTTTTCTTTTCAGGCATACTGGGATTTCTTTATTTTCAAACAAGTGTTTCAATTTACCAAATGCTGCCCAGCCCAGACCTTTTCTTCTTGGTAGTTCTGCTGTTTGGTTTTCTTTTTCCAGCTTTATCTTATGATCGATATACATATATCCGTCAACTGTTTCTGTATTCAAATTGTCTATTGTGAATTTATGTTTGGATGTGGTTAAAATTTTTGTTTTTTATATTATTTGTTGACGAAATTTTTATTGTTTAATATGAAAGAAAATGTATGCTCACGAATTTAAGCCTTTTATTTATATAGATAGATTGAGAGGAATATTTATTGAATAAAATATTTTTAATGCCTAGCTATATTGATTAGCTATACACACATAAAGGTATCTTGTCTGGATAAAATTTGTCACTTAAATGTCCTTTTTTATTTATTTAAAATTTATTTCATTTAAAAAATTATTTTTGAATATAAAAAAATATGTACAAATCTTGTGAATGAACTTATTAATCTAAATGTTCAGACATGCCAGAGCGCTGAAATTCATTTTTTATCTCGAAATTTAAATTCGGTCTCTTTCGCATAATCTGACGGCCCCAGCTTTGAAAAGATAGCTTTTATGATACATTTTACCGTTTCAAATTATGAATACATTTTTTACGACTGCACTTTGTGCAACCAAAGAAATATCTGGCATGCGTGTGTATAATTACTTTTCTAGCTTTACGCAAAACTTTACTGGCATGCGAATCAACTTTCCTGAAAACTCGATTAAACTCGGTATATTTGTCGGATCCCGAGGCACTCTACATAATTTTAATTTAATACGATTTCACTCTGCTGAAAGAAATCTAGTACTCTTCACCGCCACCGATAAAAGCTCTAGTTTCACGGTTGTCCCGACTAATAAAGGAGCAAGATAAATTGGTTGAAAAAACGGGAAGTTTTCAATTTACGAGTATACATTTTATCCCGTGTAGATGGAGCTGTCGTACTTATTTATTGTCGGAAGAAAAATGCAAAGTCGAAAATGTCAATTTAATGAAATTCTAAATATACGTGGCTCGGGGTTTATCCTAAAAGTGATTGGATATTTAAATTGCTGAAAAATTTATGACGTAAAAAATTTCAATTGATCTGAAGTTAAAATTCTAAAAAAATTAATACATAAATTACGGTTTGGATTTTTTAACGCATATATACGATAGGGTGGAGCGAAAATATATTTGTTTTAAAATGTTGTAAGTTTTGCATTACGTTAGTAAGATATTTTTATAACCGCTAATTGAATATGGCTTAAGTCAAAAGATTGATATTTTTAGTATTTTTTACGAAAATTAAGAATAATTTATTTATTTAAAAATCTTACGAAATACTGGACTTCCGCGAAGATCCCTTCAAGCAGTTATGTTCAAAAATGTGGAGTTGTGATCGCGCGTAAAAAACCTTTGATTTATTTAAAAGATTAAATTATTACGATAAAAATAAACAAAAAATTTGTTCATATTTACTTATCTATAAATATAATATAATGTAATACGCATCGCGCAGCCAGCGGTTTAGGACATTAATATAATTATTTTGATTTTACAAATATTTTTAAAATATTGTTATTTTCGTTACACATTTTTTTGGCATAAGGCAGGATGAACAAAGGTAGAATTTTTAAAAGGGTCAAATAGTATTTTCTTCGAATTTATTTTCAGAACTAACACACAGGGTTTTCCGGAAAGGAAAGTATATGTATTTTATAATTCAATCGTTTCCAACCCGGCAGAAAATTACTTTAGTAAATACCACGAGAATTTCACTAGAAATGCAACGCAAAGCAGTGCTTGCAACAGTCTGTTGCACTAATGCCATAAGCGCCGTATGCATTGCGTACAGTAATAATATTTTATAACAAATTGTTAGGTGAAATGTCTTTTGACTAACGGTTCCGAACAACGGTTCCGAATGAACATTAATGACATTCTTAAATTCTCAAATAATAATAGCGTCACTTTTGAAACAGAAAAATTGACACTAATCGAGGATTTTCCATCAGTCTGGACGTTTTATTAGTCATTAGAAGTCGAGTCATTATAAATTACTAGAAAAGTTAGTGTGTCGATCATACCCGAATGTTCTCGAAATGATAACTATTATTTCAATTAAAAATGTAAAGAGATCAAATATACGATAAAGGCGTTGTTTCATTCATGGTAGGGCTGTGGGGGTAAAGAGAGGCAGGAAAGAATTAAAATGGAGAATAAAAAAAAACTTCTATCATGTAGGTACAGTGGAATGGAACTATATATGAAACTATCAGGGGGTATGAGGGATGAAAACAATGTAACGACTTTTAAAAAATATATAAAAAATACGTGATTCTTATTTTGAATAAAAATTTAATATACCTACTTATATCTTATGCTGTATATATAAGGAAATTTAAAAATACTTATATTACCTACTTTAAGAATAAATAAATAATATCATTAATCTTTCAATACATTTACAATTTTTAATATAGTATTTATCCAATTAGGCATCGAAAAACACGAACAAAGTGGATATTAAGAAAAAACTTTTTTCCTCACTATACTTTTTTCAGCCACATATTGCGTTGTGGTAGCGTAGATTCAAATGTTCATATCCATACTCAGCAGACTTCGATTTAAAGGATGAACTTGTACCGGTGAACGGTGAAAATTTATGGCATCGCTTCTTTTTATGGATTGAATGGAATTACATCAAGAAAGTGGGTTCTGCTAACTGCAACTGCTAGGCCGGCTTGCACATTACCCTGTGCTCATATTCAATGTATTCTGAATTTCAAAAATGTAAGGAGGCTCACAAAGGATACCACGAAGAGGAATAGAATACTCGAGATAATGGTATAGAATTTTTACAGCATTAAAATAAACACAGCATGCAGGAAAAGTATAAAGACTTACTTAAGCATTATGCTTTCCAAATTTAAGTGCCATAGCATGCTACACTTTCACAAAAGTGCCACTCGAAATCTCAATCATTATTTTTGTCTTTGCATTTAATTTGTAGAATTTTATGTTTATTTTTAATTAAATTAAAGATATTTTAAATTGTAATAAATATTATTATAAAGTTACATGATTTTGCGTAAAGCATTACGACGGTTTAAAAATGACTCAGAGAGCCGAAATAGCTGTTACACATAAATAACGCTTTATGCAAATTCGCAGAATTTTAAAATTATATTTCTTAAAATTTGATTAATCGTAAATTTCATAAAAAACTTTACAAAAGGCCATGAGGCCCAATTTCACCGAGGCTTAAACGTTTATTGTAACCTTAACGGGTATCGTACCCGGGACCTTCGGGTATGATTGTGATTTTAGATTTTCAAAGATGGTTCTGATGATTTTCAAAGTTGATATCCCGGTCTTTTATTTAAATTTATTTAATTCAAAATTATTTTAATTGAGAAATAAAATAATTTTGTAAATTAAGGTATTGTTGTACACCGACGATATAATAATACATGAAATAAATAATAAAAACTGAACTTTTGTTATCAAATATCACAATATATATATATATATATAGATATATATATATATATATATATATAGATATAATATGTTAAATGAAGGTTTTCACGGGTGTTAGAAGTGTTAGTATTAATTTCTTTGGGGGTAACCCGCGTCAAAATCTGGTCCTCAAAAGGACCATTCGTCAACCGACGTTTCGCCTGAATCACAACAGGCATCTTCATTCTTCCTTTCTTCTAATATGGTTTTTAATTTCAAGATACCAAAATCATTGTAGAGTGGCTGTATATATATATATATATAAATATTTAAATAAAAGTTTTCGCGAAGAGGTATATGCATTATGAAAAGGTTATTTTTCGGGAACTTCGCGGATTTGTAAAAATATTTAATTTTTGTGCTATATTTCGGTTACACTGGGATAACCATTCTCAAGCTCTCTCTGACAGTTGAGAGATAACTATAGAGATAAATATAGCACAAAAATATTTTTTTTACAAATCCGCGAAGTTCCCGAAAAATAATCTTTTCATAATATATATATGTATATTATGAAATTATAATTATATATTCCAAAATATGTATAACTATAAGTACCAAAATATGTACAGCATCTAAAAATGTTTCCTTCTCAGTTTTCAAGTAATTATTGTATAGAGTAGACAGGATTAAGGCGTAATTTATTGCACCGATCCACAGTAATGCTAATGCCCTAATTGGCGTCAAACCAATACATTAATCTAGACGAGACTACAGAGATGGTCGTATATTTAATGATTTTACGCTTTTAATGTGTGCTTGAGAAATCAAATTCTTCTTAAAATACGCTTTAAAAAATATTTGTAGAGAGAACGTTGAGTATTACAATTAATATTCGACTTTTACTAAAGAAAACTTTCTTTAAAAATTTATATGAGTAAGTAAACAAATAAAATAATTAAAAAACGTATTTTAACTCTGGTTTTCTTCTCGTCATCCTTAGCTTTAGTTTAAAAAATTTTCAATTTAATTTTTTGTCTGTAACCACTCAAATTTTATATAAATTTTTACCTGCTTACGTTATGTTGACCCTGATCAAGCATTTCAGATACATAAATAACATTAAAATCTTTGCAATATTAATTGAATATTTATATAATGCTTAAATTTTAGTTTAGATATCTGCACGTAATTACTTTCAAATAAATGTATGCAATAATCGATAGATATTAAAAAAATGTAAATAAAAGATAAAAATATATTTATAGAGATGAATGTAATTGATATTAATAAACTAGATTTCCTCAGTTTAGATTAACGTGATACGTAACATACATATATGTGTCAATTTTGTAACATCTTTGCTACAAAATTGCTACAATCAACTGTATCATCATTGATCAAACCTTCGATCTCTTGGTTATAAGTGAGTACTTTTATCACGAGACCAATCAAAATATTTATATTATATAATTTTACATATGTAATAAAATAAAAATATATGAACTGCAGAAATAACGATTTTGATTCGATAATTCTGTTGTATATTTTCACAGGTTCACCGCGATGGGGATCCAAATGAAACAGTCTAAAGTAATTACAAACTTTTATTCGACAGTCACTGTGCACAAACTTCAGCTGGAACATTATTCCGTAATTCGCTAGAATATTTCACCCCTCACTGGTACACTTTATATTTGTCGCACTAGAATACTCTTCTAGTCTCTAGAACACTGTATTCGCCCATTGGTCTATCTTATCTTATCTATTTGTCCATGTCACTGATGGCTTATCTGTTGTATTCGCTAGCTGTCAAATAAGACTTAACTTTCTCTGCGGCCACGACTTTATTTATAAGTAATATTCTTTATCAAATCTTCTCTTGTGCTCTACCTACAACTACAAGATAAGTATTTACTTAAACTATTTGTAAACTTATACAGACTATTTGTAAAACCTTAATTTATAAGCATATTTTCTCAATTTCAGAATTTCGTGACAGTTTATATATCGGGGCCACCAATTTGGGTGTGACCCGACGCGGTTGTCTTCAGCCTTTTCGGGAGTTGTTGAAGGTGCGTGTTCTTTTTGCGTCGAGGTCTACCAATTTGGGGGTAAAGGTAAGCGTCAGTAGTCACCAATTTATGGTGATCGATGAATGAGGAGAAAGTTTCTTTATGGTCACAACCCGTTATGTAACGGAAATTCTCCTCGGGAAGTTGTGGAATGTCTGATTAATTTATTTACTGATAAAACGATATACATAATTACTATAATAAAGACAATGATAAATACTCGACGGAACAGGGCCTCCGGCCTACGTCGGGGGTAGTTGAGAGACTGACATGCCCCGTACGTATCGTTTGCTATTTTTATATGTTTTGAGGAAAAAGAATTCTCTTGAAGTCTAGTTGTGTACATGTGCTGACGATGCTCTGGGCATCGACCTGTGTCGGTGTCTCGTGTACAATGCTGTGCCTCAGTTTTGTTTACGCAGCAGACTCGCCACGTTGGTGTGTGTATGAGTGACCTAGATTTGTGATTATGTATTTATGGAATGGGACGCCATACATAGTTATGCGTTATACGTTATTTATTTATCAAATCATTATATATATTTTTTTAGTCTAAGATCACTCTCATTGTTATGTCTACATCATGAAACCGCTACAGTGAGTAAGATAATAATCTGAGAACACTGCGTTTAGATAATGGAATAATGCGTAGGATGCGAGTACATATTTTCTAGACGCGCTATGAAATATTATATTTTATAAAACCCGTTTGGGTTTCTATTGTCTGGTGGACTTGAAGGATTAAGGTTATGGATGTGACCGAGTTAACATTAGATTTACGACCCTATTTTACGGTCGAGTGAGGCCAGAACATTCTGCGAATTTGAATCTAAAAATATCACGCAATTGAATTAATTAAAAATAATAGTTCCCATTTTTCTATTAAATGGGCTCCGTGATATAATATATACAGGGATTTTCGAAATGGACGCTAGTATTTAATGTATGATAAAGTGCACAGGCAGCGTGTTTTCATATCGCATGAGCCATTAATTCAACGCATGATATGCTTCTACCTATACAATAAATGAAATTTTTAGTAAAAACAAGTTTTTGAAGTTAAAAAATCAATTTTGCAATTGTTTTCATAAAACTTATAGTGGAATATTAATTAATTAAGATAAATTATAGAAGAAACGAACCAATTTGTGTGGAAGTTCTTATGGGGTGGCCACAGGGATGTATTAACTCTGGCTTAAGTGTTCACTTAACCCAATGCAATGTTCAACCCTAATAACATCCACACATTATCAAAAATATTAATTCAGAATATTTTGAGTATGTCCACCCGGGGATGAATTTCAGTATCTTGAAAAATTTGGACATACTCAAAATATTTTGGTATACTTCAGTTAAATATAACACATTATACACATCATAGTCATTAAAATAATGTTATAACTTAGTTATTTCCCGTGTGGTCTAAGGCCTTTATCAAATTTTGACAATATTTAATCAATATAATTATAAGTTGGCCGGCAAGTTTATGCGTGATAATATAACGATGTCCCGAATGGTCTTGGGGAATTAATTCGCATAACTTATGACCTCATTCATTTCCTCGACAACGTCAAAGGTTAAGATTAATTGGTATAAAAAAATATTCTCACTCTCTTTGCTCATTCAATTAGCCTCATTCGTATTACCATGGCATCCTGGCTGTAACAGGCAAACGAAACACTTAAAACAATTTATTAATTATTTATTTACCACACAAAATCACTGGACATGCATTTAATCGGGGCAACCTTCTTCAAGGTCCTTAAACGACCTTGTTCTTAATTTTTGTAATCTTTACGACAATAGTAACGAAATTTTGCCATTTTTTGTTTTTCATATTTCTAAGCGTTTAATAATTAAAATAATATAATTTGTGTTCGTTTAATATTTAAAAATATTGTGTTTAATCAAGTGTTCTACGCGTGGTACATACACCTGCGCGTGTTCATACAATATTCCTGGTTCTTATCTTTTAGATATTGTGCTAATTACTTGTTTCACTCTAACTAATGCACACACCACGGATACGAACGAAGGAGACAGCTGTACTGCTCTGCGCCATTTTTTATTATTGTTTGTATGAATGTGATCTGGGGTATTTCGAAACGAAAAGGTTAAGCTCAAACTAATTGTTTACAGAATATTTCACACAGATTCGCACTAATTCACGTCTCTAGAATCTTCGCTGTACTTTTTGTCTTTCGCCAGTTCGTTCCGCTTAAGTACTAACTTGAGCCATGTATTTGTCGCTTGTTTTTGGTCTCTGGTCAACTCGCACTAGCTACATTAATACGCCACCGCACTGTTCGCTTTTATCTATGTATTCGCAGAAACGTCAGAATAACTGTGCCGCACGTGCCTCGTTTTTATACAAAAATATTTTGTGATGCATCGAGAACGTTCGACTAGTTTCTTCATATTTCTAATATTTTATAGTGTTTTTGAGAAAAGTCCAGTTGATCCAAGAATTTATTGTGGCTTAGAAAGAGGAATGGTTTAAATTATGAAATAAATAAGACCAAATCGTGGTTCAAATACTAAAGACAAAAGGAGAAGAAAGAATTAAAATAATCATAATTAAATTTATAGAAAAAGTAAAATGTAACAAAATAAGTGTGTATACGGATAATTTAAGTAATTTAATAGTTAATAAACACATAAATCTAGTAAATCATGAAAATAAGTAGAGAAAATTGTACCGTTATCAGTATGTAATAAATAATCGGTAATTAATATTATCAGTATCTTAAAAAAAATACCCTGCTATCGTACTGTTGCTTATTTTTTCAATCCATTTCATTATCCACTATAGTAAAACTTCGGTTTAAGTTATATAAAATTATTAAAAATAATAATTCAGTAATATTGTGACAACATGTTTATTATTTATAGTAACAAATGAACTACTGTATATATAACTAACATTTCTATGAATAACAATAAAATAAGCCTGTTCAAACTAACACACTACATATAATATGTAAATGGTCCCGCTCATCTCAAACCTCATCGCCAATCCCAGGTAAATTGAATCGTTAGTAACAGGGCTTTGAATCAGATACTCTCGGGTAATCTGTTACACTAAATTTTTATATTTATTTTTTTTTTTACAAAAAGGCAAAAACTTATGTTTAAAAGTAAATATTTAGGAATGAGTTACAAGACTTCTTTAAATTCAAGAATAGTGAATTATTTTTCAACAATAATTATGAATGTAAAAATTATTAATGCAACGCACCGATGTAAAAACTATACATTCTTGAAATGAGCCCTGTAATAAGCCTAATGTCAAGTTTACTAACTTTCGACTATCCAGCTCGGACAAAAAACTTATAATATGTTCAGACTTGATATTTCAAATACTAAAAAAGTAACCCACAAAAACCAAGTTTATATTATACTCCCTTTCTCATATACTAGTGGAAACTGGTTTGGCGCTTAACATACGCGTTGGGCTTCGGTTGAGCGACGCTACGAAAGGGAGTAATAAAAAATTTACAAAAATCCAAAATTATACGATAATCAGGTTCCGTGTCTACCAGACGCGTTGAAATATTTTCATACAACTTAATAAGTTGTATGAAAAAACCATCAAAAATTTGAAAAATCCAAAAATTTATTGATTTTTTTTAAAACAAAAATTTGATAAATCTTCTTGATCGTCGCCACAAGTCTGATTGCAAAGTTTCAGCTTGATTGGATCACGGGAAAAGGGTTAAAAATCGATTAAAAGTTTTTTCGTCAAGCAAGCAGACGCCACGAGTTAATATGAAGGGAGTAAAAAGGAAAGGAGAGAAGCATTGACAAATATAATTTCGGTGGGTGGATGGAATCTCAAAGAACCTGGATCTTCACTTAGTTGACGAACAGCAAGGCAATGTACTAAGCAGAGAGGAATGGAAAGATCTCTTTGCAACCACCTTATCCTGTCGTGTACGTGTAACGAGATGCTAAAAAAATATGTCACTTGTCACAACACTATCGAAAAATCCAGAACGGCCTAGGGTGATCTCCAATCTTCGGAAAACATCTGAAACATTCGAGAAACACTTAGAAAAGCCTAGCAGCCACGATAATCTTCTCCTAAAGACTAGAATAATTCAGAAAGTACGAAATAAATACGACCGGCACGGGAGTTGAGTTGTTAATGTCGCGTTGACAGTCGAAATCAGCCGCGAAGTGTGCGGGTGCGCAGGACGACGCCCAATGTGGCAGAACGTGAGGGAATCAAAGCGATAAATAAGTGAATAATCGAGCGAGGTTCACCAGAAGAATCTTTCGGTGTTCAATATGTGATACCGCATGTATAAAATTGTCTGTATGTAGATGGAAAAGCAGGCAGAAAAAATGGTAATTAAACGATATTCGCAGTTAAGTACTGAGATTTATTGAAGATTGGTATATGTGAAAAGATTTAAAGGAATTAGAATCTATCTAGAATCCTTGTGAACGGTACAACGATCGCTAATGGAATGCAGATCCTTTCGAGATCTTCACGTCAGTAACCGCGGGATCGTCTGCCAGATGATCCCAAAAATCTGCCTATCGGATTTTTGTAATAAACATTATAGCCAATATATCCTCCAGGGTACAGTATTTGATCAGCCATTACCAGTTTTTTTACTCCCTTTATATTAACTCGTGGCGTCTGCTTGCTTGCTTGCCGACTTGCCGGCTTGCCGTCGAAAAAACTTTGTATCGATTTTTGACCCTTTTCCCGTGATCCAATCGAGCTGAAACTTTGCAAGCAGACTCGTAGCGACGATCAATCAATCTTTCAAATTTTTGTTTTAAAATAATAATAATTTTAGTATAATTTTGGATTTTTCAAATTTTTAATAGTTTTTTCAAATTGGAATCATTACAAAAGTTTTATTACTAGCAACGACGGCCCGATAACGTTGCGGAATATTTTCTAAATTTGAATTACTACGTCGGTATACATAATATGTACTTCACTACACAAAGCATGAAGTGTCTTATCAAAACTCAAAACATCTGACATTTTAGAAATATATTAAATTACTGTAAGTTTAATGTTATATTCAATGTTTTCATTCGTCTTTAATTGTTATTATATTTTACAAAGAAAGGGAGTATAATAAAAAAAATGTTTTTTATGGGTTACTTTTTATTAGGTTATCATCATCACTGTGATCGAAAATTAACAATTAATCTCTAATTCTTAGATGTTTTAAAATTGAGGCATAAGGTGTTCAAGTTCAAGCATCTACCTCCAGCACCACATTTCTAAGGAGTTTTTTTAATATTTTATTCATTAAATAACAAGCTGCATGTGATCTTATTGAAATATTTTATCATTTAAACAGGAACATGTCCTTGAATTGTTCCTATTGTAACATTTTAGAAATTAAGTGAAAATAAAATTAAATTCAATTTACTCTCCAGCTCCATTTCTCCTAATTATTAATTAAAATAGCTTTCAGTCTCATTAATAAGAGAAAATTTTGTATTCTAATTCTTATTTAGTTCCTTTGAAGCGCTGCCTAAAATTTTATATAAATACTTTGGAGAATAATGCCAATTATCTGGCAAAATTTGAAGGAATGAAACTATCACATTTCTACAAATAAATAGTACCTAGGTGGATGGGTCAAAATTATTTGAACTTTTTCTAGCAGACTAAGGCTCGGTTGTATCAAGTTGAATTTAAAACATAGATTTTTGCGTTCTTCATCAATCAAACAACTCGTTTCTGTAAAAATATAAGCCTTAAACAAATTTTTAGTTTAATCCAACTTGATACAACTGGGCCTAAGTACCTTATATTTTATCTTTTATCCAAAAAAATTTTCGAAATGAGTTTTAAATGGGAATAATGATTTTCGTTAAAAGACAATTTGATATGCAAACGAGTTAAGGATTTGGTGTGTTACATAACCCTGTTTGGAAATGCTACCACCGACGTGTAACTAATAATTCATGCATAATTGCCGAGCTGAATCTAATCAAATTATGCATCTGGACATATTAATAAAGACAAATACGAGCGTTCTGTAGGTACTGAGGAGCCCTTTCTTCCTCCTAGAACGTTTAAGCAAGTCATATTTATCACGCCGAGAATATATAAATAAGAAATATATATTATGTTATTAATTTTTTATTGTATTATATTTTTCATCTATGAATTTTATCTTTATTCTCATACTATCCAACGATACTATAATGGGAGGGTAAAATTAAGATTGAAATAAGAAATTGGATGATGTTAAGATACAAATGATACTATTGTTTTATTAGAAAATTTCCGCGTCTTGTCTATTTTCGTGAAGCTCCTCCTCCGTGACTGAGATGCAACATTCCCTACTGTTTATTCAATACTGAAAAAATATTATTAATTCTTTAGAAATAAAACATCTACAATGTAGCGTACGGCTTTTTAAATCTGATAAATATTTGTTCAAAACAATCGTTAAAAAAATTATGTTTTTTTAGATCGCTTCTAATTTTACCAAAAACCGTTTTTTTTTCCAAATTACATATGCTGCTACGTGTACCGGGAAATGTTGCATGTGAGTCACGGAGGAGGAGCTCCGCGAGAATAGACATGACTCGTCCATTTTTTTTTAAATTTTTATTTTAACATTAAAATGTAGGTAGCTTTTATTTATTGTAATTCCTTGCAAAAATTACCCAATTTCTACCTATATTTTGTTTCCTATATTTTATTTCTACCTATATTTTATTTCCCAGGGTGGTGCAACCCCATAAAGTTAGTTTTTTATTTGAGATCGGTTTTCGATGAAACTACTTATTATTACGAAAGAAACTAATTATTATTTTTATAAATTATAATAAAATCTCTGTAGCAATCTAGATACAAGTCTGTGTATCGAGTATTCCACTGAAAGTAATGTTAAATGATCTTTGTTTCGTTTCGTTATCATGTTTGAAAGCGAGAAGTTAAAATAAGCCACCATTAAAAGTCAAAAATTATTTTAATTTGCATTGAACACAAAAATGTAATAAATAACTATTTACTATCCCAATTATTACTTTGTCCGTCCGTCCGTCCGTTTGTCGTATTTTCGTATAACGTAAATAACCTATTTATAGTATTTTTTTATTATTTTTATTTATTTATTTTTATAACTAAACGTGCGTATTGAGATCGACTGTCAAGGCTGCAATACATAGGAAAAACGGCGCGTACAATTTCCAAAAGGGTTGATGAGCACAAACGGGCGTGTAAACTCGGTCATCCAGGAAAATCAGCGCTGGCTGAGCATTTTCTGGATACCGGTCATCATTTTGCATTCGAACCGAAAATCCTTGGAAAGCCTAAAAGTCACCACACGCGTCTTTTCAAGGAAGCACTCAAAATCTACAAGCACCCGATAAATATTAATTGAGATGATGGTCTCAAATTAAAAACATCACGGTATCCGTCGCTTCAAAGTCAATCTCGTCGAAGTGATAGTGGTCAGACAATAGATGTAACATATACACAACACATGACACCGACACGGTATTGCCACTTAACACATAAACACTAAGCTTCCGACATGGTATTGCAAGTCAATGCTTAACCACAAGACCAACACTCACAATAACACAATGGACCCTGCAATGGGATCCGAAACGTCGGCCAGAAAGGTCGTAATAACACGGCATTATACCCCAGAAAACCCAAACCAGAAGATTCTGAGTGGTTGTGAAAAACTAGGAACATTCTTTCACTTTCTATTTTGAGAAAAATTAAAAATTACGCTTTCCTCTGTGTTTAGAAGTACGTGTACTTAACCTATTAACAGTAGGTGCGCTTGAAGTGGACATATTACTTAGAGCTGGGTGGCAAAAGCAAAGTATATTCAAATTAAGTGGGTTTTCACGCATTTCCTTCAAACATGCTTATGTTTATTTATTTTTTCTCATAATGTTCTACAGTTAAGGGATTTCATTTAAACCAACGTTGGTAGGTACGTATGAGTATTAATAAAGTTTTGACTGAATTAAATTCTAAAAATTATTTGAATAAGCCATATAAAGAGCAACCAAGATTAAAGTATCTATACCTATAAACCTCAATTTATGTCTGTCTGTCTGTTATCTATACAAATCTATACCGTTTATCCGATTCGATTCACACTTTGCATACTTGTGCTTTAGGATCCGGCGGGTAACATAGGCGACATTTCTCTCCTATTCTTTTAACCATTCCGTTCCGCTGATATATTTTCCATGCAAATCTGTACCGTTTGACCGATCGGACTCAAAATTTGGAAACTTATTCTTAAAGACTCGGCGGGTAACATATGTGACATTTCCCTTCTATTCTTTTAACCCTTCCCCTCCGCTGATATATTTTCGATGCAAATCTATACCGTTCGAATCAAACCTTTGTTTCCCTCCACAAATTTATTTTCAATCAATCCTTAACTCGTGCAACGCCGAGTACAAACAGCTAGTTGTAGATAAAACAGATATGTACAAACGGCAAGGTGTGTTAGTACCTACTAGCATATAGAAAAAATCCAAAATCTTTTGTTCCCGAAGGAAGCCAAAGAGAGGCATCTGTTTTTGACATACTTGAAAGTTCTGACCAAATGCAACATATTTCATCAATAATTTTAGGTATGTAATTCGGCATTTTTTATGCTAAGGTGGTCATCGTCCCCTCGCCACATAAACTCATACGCGTGCAGGGGGCGGGGGGAGACGTCCACACAAAACTGATTTACTGTTTTGTGCAAGGATGAGGAGGGGGAAACCATAGTTCATTAGTTTATTAAATAGGATTGCATAGAACTTACATGGAATTAAAGAACAATGTTCCAATTATATTAATATCCAGTGACTTTTATGAATAAATATATCATTAATTAATTTTGAGGGTTTCATTTGTCTACCATGGCCGTCTACAATTATTAAATGATTAAATAATTCTTCAATTAATTTTCAAGGTTTTATTTGTCTACCATCGCCACGATTCCGTGATTATACAGTATGAAATATATTAACTGATGCGAAATTTCAAAAAAAATTAAATATAAAGAATAAATAATCGAAATATACAAAGCAAGAAAAGGCATGTGTTGTTATTTTAAGTAAATAAATAAATAAACGTAATACGTGGTAAGACAATTAAAATTTAGATAATGTTGTTGGTACTATCATACGTACATGTAAGTATTCTAAATTAGATTAGGGATCCAGACCTACATAGGTATACGGCTTTACATATTTAAAAAAAATTTAAACCTTTAAAATATCATAACACTTGTCACGGAATGGCAAGCAAAAAAATTGCGCACTGTCCGAATTCCTTATCATCACAACACTATGGAAGGATCGAGAACAGGCTTTAGCAATCTAGGTTGATCTACAATATTCGGGAAAAGCCTGGAACAACCGAGAAGCGACGAGCGAGGTTCTCCTAAACACTAGATTAATCTACAAAGTACGTAAATACCACATTTAGGTATAAATACGAAACCACGCCGCGGCGCAGTTCAGTTGTCGTGTTTGACAGTTCGTTCGGTATGAATTTGGCCACGAGCCGCGAGACGACGACGACAAAGACTACGCCAGTTGTAAGATAATCTAAGCGATCAATAGGGCGAAATAATCAAGCGAAGTACCTTATTGGCGAAATAAACCATAGCGTCTTCTATGTGCGAGAATTGAATATTCTACGAGTCAAAGGTACGTGTTATCCAGTGATAATAACGAGTTCATAAACGATTGATATAAAGCAAAATAGGTGTGAATTCGGCCACTAGCCGCGAGACGACGACGACAAAGACGACGCCAGTTGTAAGATAATCTAAGCTATCAAAACGGCGAAATAATCAAGCGAAGTACCTTATTGGCGAAATAAACCATAGCGTCTTCTATGTGCGAGAATTGAATATTCTACGAGTGAAAAGTACGTGTTATCCAGTGATAATAACGAGTTCATAAACGATAGATATAAAGCGAAATAATGTATTAATAAGTCGCTGTCCAGTCCAGTTCAGTGTTTTCATTCATTTCTCCCTAGCCGTGTCACGTGATATACAAATCTTATTTATCTTTATTTTAAAATTAAACTCAATAAAATGTGCAGATTGCTAGTCTCCTAATTAGTTCCCAACTTTACTGACCTTATTGAAAAAAGGGATGACATTGAAGATTAACTAACGTTCAACAACTTTGCTCATTCAAGTTATTACTGAAGGCCCAGACAGTCTGTAACTTTATTTATTAAGCTATCTCAAAAGCCTCATATTTTAGAAATTAATACAAAGGTAGTAATTAGTATTTAAGGAGAAATATGTCAATCATACTAATTAATCTGTCGAGACAATCTATCAATTTGACCAAGTAATTAGGGAATAAATCTCTTATATAAAGTGTACTTCTTAAGTAGTTTTAATATATTTCTGAGATATAACCAAGGTTGCCTCCAATTTTTGAAATTCATTTTCAGTTTCAGCGCCAATAAATCGGCTTTTAAATGGCTGGTCATACGCACGCCTATATACATATACATATACGTTACCAAATAAACATAAGCATAGAACAGTAGATATGTAAAAGCCTTTGAGCCACTACCTGCCATGCAAGATATATAT
>JADDOH010018807.1:0-15698 GCA_016648135.1 Agrypnia vestita
TGGCTGAACCCTGCCGAATCAGCCAAACCATGCCTCAAGCGAAAATTGACTCCAAAAAAGTTACTTGTGAGCGTTTGGTGGACTAGTGCTGGTGTCGTTCACTACAGCTTTCTTAAATCTGGCCAGACGATTACGGCAGATGTCTATTGTCAGCAACTGCAAACCATGATGGAAAAGCTAGCTGCTAAACAACCGAGGCTGGTTAATCGCTCTAGGCCACTGCTGCTTCATTATAACGCTAGACCACACACTGCACAACTGACGGCTACCAAATTAGAGGAACTTCAATTGAATGTCTAAGACATCCACCGTACTCTCCGGACCTTGCTCCAACAGATTACCATTTTTTTCGAAATTTGGATAACTTCTTGCAAAGGAAAAAATTCAACTCCGATGGGGCAGTCCAAACCGCCTTCAAAGATTTTATTGATTCCCGTCCGAATGGTTTTTTTAGTAAAGGGATCGATGAACTACCTATGAGATGGCAAAAGTGCATCGATAGCAATGGTACATACTTTGATTAAATAAATATATTATAATAAAAAAAAATCGGCTTTATGTTCCTCCCATACTAAACGCCTATTTCATATGTAAGGACCTAATATTAAAAATGAGGTAAACCATAAAATTGTTTAATGTTTAGATATATTTCACCACATTTGAATCAATTCGCATGGATATTTATTAGTGAGAAATGAAAATTTTCACACTCAGACGTAAGGTTGTTTTAAACTGTAATATTCTTGCTAATTCCAAGTAATGGCTAATCCATAGCCACGTCTAGACCAGCCGTACTCAACCTGTGGCCCGCCAAGCTTTTATATGCTTTTATATTTTAAAAAAATCTAGCATTGCAAGTTTTGTATATCTTGCGCGAACAAAAAGACTAACTTCTGTCATTTTAAAGTCCGCGATTTCTATGGTTTAAGAACGAATTTTTTATTTCAACCACAGAATGTATGTTTTGTGTTTGTAATTTTTAGCCGTTTTTAGTGGTGCTCGTATTCCACATTCGTCCATTACTGTCAGTAAAACCTCGTGTTTCAGTGTGTCGAATACTTTTTTGAAATCTATAAATATTATTCCTCCTTTTTTTATCATTCAAATAATGCACACAATATTGAGTAGGTATATTCAAATCTTTGTACAAACAGGTCTTGTATTTTTAATGCATCGTGCCCTTAAGTTTCCCGCTACAACATTGTTTACGCACCTCTGGATGTTTTTTTTCCTTTTATAATTTCGTCTCTCGTTACGTCTCTAATAATCCGTACTCATAAATCATGTTTTCGTATGCGTTTTCTATTTTGTTAATATGCTAGACAAAAATAAACGCTTGAATATACGTTAGTCTTGAGTTGTTTTTTCATTATTGTTATACAGATGAGATGAAAATAAATTTCATATAAGGAAATAAGCTGTTGTTAATGTTTGAATGGTATGCTGATAAGCGATAATAAGTATTTATATCATTTTCTTATAGTTAAAAAAAATATTAATAAATCAAGTAGCGGCGCCATAATCTGAAATCAAACAGGTTTCAATGAATACTACGTTTACCTTTATGATTTTTTTGTAGGTATATCAGTATTATGTTGCGGCTCGTAACCCGACGGAAAAAAAGGTTGAGTATCGCTGGTCTAGACGAATAAGTAATCTGAATATTTATATAAATTGCCTGGTAAAAATTTCTGCTACATAAAAACTGGAAATGTAAAAGCATAACGCATTATATGCATGCCTACGCATACAACTGCAGTTATTCACAACAAATTGGCTGATTGAACAATATCCGTTTTCGATCGGCTTTGCGGGCGTTCGACTCCTTAGACGTCGTCATATTCTGCCCCCATATTTCGGTCTTATCGGAGGGGAATTTGGAACCCCATCAAAATACCTGCAGGGCTGGGGTCCTGATTGTTCCTTTCCGTTTCCTGTGCTGGAAAACAGAAGTTGTCAGGCTAATTTTCCAATTCTCTTTTCCGACATCGCTCCCCATCTGTACGGATGTCGTGGAAATTTGCCTAGAATGAGATTTGGATTACCCTTATCTAGTCTGCGTATATAACCACGGCAATTTACATTGAACGCAACGCATCTCCTTGGCCCATGGGGTGATGGTACGGTGGCACTGGTAGTGAAAAGCAGTTAGTTACCTACCCCCTTATTATCACTTTCAAACGTTCATTCACGGGGGCTTTGAATGCAATTATTTACGGTGATTTAGTTCATCTCAATTGTTCATTATGTATTTTTATTTCAAAGCAGATCCTATTTCATTATACATATAAGATACGTTCATTTCGTTATTTTATTTATATCCATTTTACTTTAATGGGGAATACCTACCTACGAAGCGCGAAAAAGGGCAATTTTTGTGAATTTTTTTAAGGAAACCTGTATGAATTATGGTATTAGTATCATTTCTACATGAAAGTACATACTTTTATGAATATTTTAAATCTTTTTAATTAAAAAATATTCAACATTGGCGTAAAAATTTTGGATTCTGTCGACTGCCGAAAAAAAGGTCCTCCGCGGTGACCACTCCCATTTTATCTGTAATCATCAAATAAAAAAACAAAAAGATTATCAAAATTGACAATAGGTATAATTTGTCTTTGACTTAGGAGTTTTTGAAAATATCGATTTCTGACAAAATGGCGGGCGTTTGAATTTATAATAGCGTTTTTAGGGTTTTTTTTTTTTTTTATAATTTTTTTTTTTTTATTAACTTTTATAAATTAAATTTTATAAATTAGGGTTTATTATACCGATTAAAAAAACTAAGCTCCTTAAAAAAATCCTACGACAAAGATAGACCATTATGTATAGAATAACCACTAGAAATTTCAAGTTAAGCGGTTCAGTGTTTGACGAGATATTTTGATCACCTATTTTTAAAACATGGTTTCGAGTAAAACGTGTTTGAAAGTTGAGTACCAGACATTCTTCAGACCTTAAGGTTTAAGAAAACGTAAAAAATTAAAAATCGATTTTTCCGAAATGTCTAGGTAGAATTCTCCCTTAAATATTCAAAAAATCGTTTAATACTTTTTATTGTGAATGTTTATTTTCTTAAAATAACTCTAAGAAAATTCAGATTAAGTGTATGATTTTTTTTATATTTTAGTGAAAAATATGTTTTATCATGTGTTGGTATGCCTAGATAACGGGAAAAATAATTTTAAAAATCTAAAATAATTTTAAAGCTATTTTATTAGTTTAAATAGCTTTGTTGTAAAATAATCACACTATGCAGTAACCAGAAAACGTGAATAAAATATTTTTTTACAATTATAATTTTTTAGTCATGAATCGTAATAAGTACTTTATTATTATATATGGAAAGATTTAAAAATATTTTTTTTTATATAACAAATTTATTAAACCACACTTTTCAAAAATTGTTGGAGAAAATCCTTTACATCTTTGAAAGCCAATGTCCAACATAATCCTTCATGTATCTTTAGGAGGAATATATTTTAAGTTCTCGTTTCTTTATATCTTGAATTTTTCGTTCGTGTACCGCTTCTCGCTTCTTCAACACTCCCCATTAAACTGAGTGCGCTAGCAAGTTTGCCTCGAAAATCGCTTAAATTTAAAAAACTTAAAAAAAGAACGCGCTGTTCTTTTTTTGTATGCCTTCTCCAATAGCCTTTTTATGAATAATCCATGCATTTATGACAGTTATATCTATCAAACAGTATGCTTTCCTATGATACCATTCACACCTTTTGACGCGAATACGGTATTATCTTTCTCATCAAAACTATTTTTAGACTCGTTATCACCTCTCATATAACAATTTATGAAGTCTTTTATCTCAGGACATCTTACTATTTTTATTCATCTTATTACTTGACACTATAATTTATATTTATATGTTGATTCCAGATGATGTTTTAAAAGTTGAAATCTTATGTTGCAGTTTTATCACACCATGCACTTAAGGGTTTATAATAATATGCTTTTCTCTAATTTTAATTATGATAATTTGACATTTACATTATCTCTGCCTTCAAATAAAGCGTCGTTATTTATTCTGTAATATCGATAAAATAATTAAATTTATGGAAATAACCTTGTTATTACGTAGCTTTGGGATTTGTATAAATTATAAAATATCGTTTCCATCATTTGTTACACAGATGAGGTATACATATATACAAAACTGCCAACAGGGGTTACTTGTTTGAAAATGATTATTTTTGAAAATTATGGCATGTTTACAATTCACAAGCAATACATGAAAAGAATATATTTTTAAAAATTTCTCCTCAGGCTATAAAATCAATAACAATAACGTACATTTCAGTTTCTTCTATTGCGTGGTGGCGGCTTTGTTTCTATACCTCTCAATCTATAACATCTACTGAGAACATGTTTTAAAAGCATCTTATAAATTTTATTACACGATTCTTTTTTCAAAACTCCACGATTATATTTAAAGTAAAAATGATTTTTTGCTGAAATTTTATTTTTTACTTCTTAGTACAATTTAATATCAGCGAGATTCTTCGCGAAAAAATTTTCGTGTATCTAATATAATTTTCTACTTTTCAATCTTAATATACTGAGCGTACACATCGGTAGGAAACTAGCGCCATATTTTGGTAAGCTCATTAACTAATTCCCATATAAAACTTTGGTTACTTAATTATGAAGGATTCTTTGATTAGTTAGTAAATCTTATAATAGATCCATGTATTTGTCATTCATAATATGTCAATTCAGCTCGATTGGACGTTGGGAGGCGGGTGAAATATCGATTATAAGATTTCGTCCAGACAGACAAACAGGTGAAGCTAATATAAGCGTTGCAAAAAACATAACTTAAAATATCTGTTCGAACTACGTATAAAATCAGTTACAAATACATGTATTTCAATTTCGTCTAAATTACCCCTTAACACTTTTATTTTACGTCCCTTGAAATTCAAGAAGGTTTGCTTAGTACCCTCGACCAGTATTTAATGAATACTAAATACTTTTTAATAGTCTAAAATGCATTAAAAACTTTTCGCATTCCTTGCGTTTGAAAATTACATTCTGACCATAGGTATAAATATCATTTCCCAGCACTGCGAGAAAAGTGGGTAAAATTGCTCTTTGCGGTTGAAGAAATTAAATACATTTCTTGGCTCTCTCTTCCGCAACTCGCTGTACCTCCATTGAGAGCTATTGCCTCCACCGGCGCATAGCAGTTATGATTCGCTAATTGGAAATGCATGTTTTTAAATATGCTCCGCTCGTTTGTGAAAGTTTTCGCTTAATTCCCTAACGCAGACGAGGACGACGGAAATTCTGTTGTTTTTTTGGAAAAGTGGAAAATCTTTTGTTCACCTTTATAGTTAAATGCTCATTTATAATACTATTAAGAATACATATACCCGTAATAATTTTAATCTAAAATAAATTTGGCGTGTTACCTGCTATAACATTTTTTAATCTGTATAACCATGCCTAACCTGCTGTAACATTTTTAACCTCTATAACCACGCGTTATCTGCTATTTTTTATTTTATTTTAATTACTATTCAACAGGCCAAGAGGCCCAATTACAGAAGCGAAATACATCACAGAACACCCAGGCTCGAGTAAATCACATGAATTAATTGTGACCTCACCGGGAATCGAACCTGAAACCCTCGGTGTGAGAAGCCACTCTCATACCCACTGGGCTACGAGAGCTGCCAATGCTAAAAAATTTTAAACCTCTACGCACACGTACTATTTTTACATAGACACTGACATCTGCCTAACAATATAATATCATTAGACGACTATCGGCGAAAGTGTTCTCGATAAGCACTCTAACACCTGCCTTACAATTTAGAATTTCGCTCTATAACTTAACAAGTTTATTCTCTGGGAGTACATAGCAGGTACTTTCGATTAAAGCAAAAAAAAAATTGCGACATTTTTCAACTTGTAAAGCAGATTCGCATCTTAATTCTTTTGTTTTATGATTAAGTGTAATTCTTTTCACGTTGAATAAATTTGTGTATTTTTATTTCTATGTTGGACTCCTTTGATTTTATTTATTTATTAAACGATTTTAAAGAGGGCATTTGTAAATTGTTTGCAATTGTAAATTAACCTTTGTTATATAATGTGTGTATGAATAAAAGAAAAAAAAACATTTACGTATTTTTTTATACAGCGTTCAGTATTCTAATGAACTGTCTAGACTGCTGATAATAAAAATTTTAATATTTTTCATATTCTAATATTAATTACATTCCCCCTTCATCGCTTAATTCATGTTTGGTTATTTAAATCTTTTTTTTTGCTTTATTTTATGTCAATAATTTTTTAATAATAATAATAATGTTTTGTTTGTATCATTTCACAAGACACTTTTAACGCAGAAAACCTTAAAAATTAGTTGACTTATTCATTTATTTGATCCTAAATTTAAAATTAATTTTTATCTCTCATTTCACGTTAAACTCTAAAATAGAAATAAACAAAATGTATTTTTTGCTATTGTCACGGGATGTGGCGGCGGTGGAAGACGACTGACACACTTGAAATTAATCTTTTTTTTTAAACACAAAAACTCACTGGAACGAACTTATGTGAAGCAATAATATGTAATTCTGACCAATTTCGCACCAATCACTCGTCTGTGGAACACTTACTCACTTTCGGATGCCCGGTAGGTACTCTCGTTATGTATTTCGCTCACCGCTTATAACTCGCACTGTAATTCCCGCTTTATGTTTCGTTCATTTATCTTTGGTATTGGTGTAGCGGTTCTGCCGCACTTTAAATAGGGAATGTTATTTCGCGAACTTTCGGATATGGTCGACTATAACCTTTCTAATATTTTCTAATTTACTATAAAACATCCAGAGTGTTTTAAAATCCTTGATGACATGTATTTTTTCTGTTTCTACAATCTATTGACAGTATTTAAAGTACTTTAAAGAGAACGATTTATACGTACGTTTGCGTTTTTTTTCAATTTTAACTCGTGTAGCTTGTTTATTAAAATATAAATTATAATTCTCTTTTCTAGAGTGTTACTAATTTCTCGACCATAGAAATGTGTATTCTGTAACATGTTATTGCCCTAATTATCATGTTTTTTACATTGTACTTTTTACATCACACTACGAGTATCTATCTGACTATCGCGGCCTAATGGTAATTTGCACGTTATAAAATTATTATTTTACAATTTGTTTAGAGCTAAACATTAGTTTCATTTTTTATAATTTTTTTATATGTATCCTCCATTTTAATCTTAAAACCATTACAATCAGTCATGCGTCTGCCAAAAATAAAAGTAACAATTATAAAGGATCCTTTCTATTTGACGTCAACTTTACTTCACGGGCGCTTAATATTAAATACCCCCAGTTCAACTGGTGCCTGCCTTGCTCCAGATCGTTAATATACCTCTCGTGCCTTTTGTTTTTCCAATTCTCCAAAGCGTTCGGTCGCTTCAGCGCAATAATCGCCGCCAAAGACATTTCCCATTAGCGCCTCTACTTTTTCAATATTTCTGCTATTCTTTTGACTGCGTCGTAATACTCTGTTTTTATTGTGAATATCTCTGTCGCGTTTACCGGCTTTAATGAGAGGAAAACTAGTTGTTTTATGAATCGTGAAAAAAAAAGATGTTTCAGTTATATTTTATTTATTTCAATCCTATACATATATATAAAATACATATGTTTTATTTTAATTTTTACAAAACCTGTTTTACTCTGTGTTGTGAAAGAAAAAGTCAATTTTACAATTTTGATTTAATTGCAAGTACTATATATAACTTTTTAAAAGAAAAAATTAGTCATCGTCTACATTCTGCCACGAATCATTCAATGTTCACACAAAATCACAATTACCCTAAAATAATACGTTCAATATTGTCACTTATTTTAATATTATGAAAGCAAAAACAGCAAATTAAGTTTGTGGTGACATTATTAATATAATTAATAAAAATAAACATAGTTTTTACCACTTTTGTATTGAAAAATATCAACATGTTTCAGAGCCCATAGCCCCTTCGTCAGGATAAAACCGTATAATAACAAAATTAACTTCAAAAATCGAAGTATAAATATACAATTGTATCCTTAATTAAATTTTAATAAATATTATTATTAAGGTTGCGAGTCTGCTTAAAGCGTTATTTTAAATAAAACAGTTGTTTCAGCTTACTAGGCCATTATCAAACAGTGGGTACACCACGTTCAATCGACTTATTTATATGATTTTAGTTACCTCTTCCCCTATAAATAATAAGATGTTTTCGTTGTAGCCCATGTTTATTAAGATGTTTTCCCCTAGGCACTAATCATTAAAAATTCCCAGGTTTATGTTATAAAATTCTATGTTATTAACAACTATCGTCTTTAAATTAACGCAGAACTTAAAGTTGAAAAATAAAATTGATGTAACTTTACACACTTTCATGTACACTTTAAGAATATATTTGATCTTTACTACGAAATCACAAAGTACGACTCGCAAATATTATTTGGCTTAATTCACTCTTTATTGAACGATAATAAAATATTTTTTATCTATAAACATATTTCCAAAACTTAATAAAATTATTTGCTAAATGCGACTGGTTATATTATATTAGAAATACCAGCTTTACAGAATTATTTTTACTACTGTGTTTGTGTATAATTATTTTTAATGTGTAGTTCGTCGCGGGAAGACGAGAAATCCAGACAGTATAATTTTTTAAGAACCGCTTAATCTACTTGTATTGGAAAAAAAAAATAAGAAACATTATATTAAAAAATATTGATTATATTAATTGTATATTATCTATTTCTTTTATATGAGTAATTCCACCAACATGTTTCAGAAAAACCTTTCCATCGTCAGGGTGTTGTGACTGTCAAAATATCTGAATGAAATGTCTTTTGTTTCTTGTTTTTCTAAATTATTTGAAAAATTATTTTTAAATACGAGATTAAGTTCTTGATTACTCGTTAAATTTAATTGATTATTAATAATATTTTATTTACTATTACACGCTTTACTAATTTCTAACGATTCTAAATTATTCAATTTCAGACCAAAATTATTTATGTGTGAAATAGAATGTCCTAAATTTTTAACAAAACCGTGATCATTTTCTCATAAATATTACATAAAATTCAGAAATACTTACTCAGACATCTTAAATATACTTTAACTCTTTAAAATTTCGATCTTCAATGTTGCTGAATCAATTGAAAAAAAAAAATAATAATAATCATTATGTTACCCGTAGCATTAGGTAAAATGTGTATCCAAATAATTTGAGAAGTATATGTATAATTATATTTTGTGCATGTTGTTAAGTGTTTGTATAAAATTAACTTGTTCCTGTTTAATGATGTATGCTTATAATAGGTGTGACCGTAAACAGTATTTTTGTAAGGATAGTTTCGAAAATCTTGGAATGATTTCTGTACGCGTAAATAATGGTAGAACAAATATTTCTTTACGTTCACCGACCTAGAGGGACAGGTACACTTACTACAAAAATTCATAAACCACACTCTTTCCTTATATTTGGTATATTATTATTATACTTAGTGAAATGTGATTTGTCATCCCGAAAAAATTAATCGTTTTACTTTATTTGGTTCGGACGGCCGCATTTCTGATAATTTCGAGTCGAATCCGGCATTTTATGGATTCATAAAAATTGAGCGCTCCTATCTTAGGCATACAACCCTTTGTCGCTCTCTTCTCGGCCCATTTGTTTAATTATTCCAACCGTCAGCTCATTTTAGCATAATATTGTGTTGCGGACTTGCCTCCCTTTTCTTATTACTCCATATTTTACTTCGCTTCGTTTATCAATCGATGTTTTAAAATTAATATTAAAATTTACATTTATTGTACTCTGTGATTATGTGTGTGTGTGCACGTTGAGTGCAAATTGAATTTAATATCATTCGATGTTTTAAAATTAATATTACATTTTTTAATGTAATGCCCTTGACCCAACACATTTAATTTCAAATTAAATTCAAAATCAATCGATGTTTTAAAGTTAATATTTAATTTTAAATTTAATACCCGTGAGTATGTGCGTGTGCACCCAAAACTTTTGATTTCAATTTAAACTTAAATTCAGCATAGAAATATTTGTATAATTAAATTTTTAATACTTTATCTAGTTGAACAACAAATTAGTTACCGAAAAATATAAATATTGACAGTAACAGGATAAACAGAAAAGATTAACAGAAAAGATAAACAGAAAAATCTAATCTATCGAAAAAATATTTGGTTGCCACTGGGATTCGAACTCAGAACATCTCCAATCCGTGAAACTGCTATAAACTTTGGCGCGTCAACCATTTGTGATCATACGAAATGCATATTTAGAAAAAACATACATCTAAAATTATTGAGGATGATAATACCAAATTTCTTCCCGGTTATACTGTATATAGTATTTTTGTAAATGATGTACATTTGATGAAAGTATAATTTATACTCGGATGCAAGATAATAACAAATTCCTCATCCTAGTGTGCAATATAGGAGATAATAAACGCAAACCAACGACATTTAACACTTCATAAATTTTTCAAATAAATTTTATGTTTTTTCAAAAAAATAATATTTTAATCGGATTTATGCAACTGTCATAATTATTTATAATACAATATATATTTTTAAATTATCCTCTGCTTATCGATATAATTTTAGTACTGTTATCTAAAATTGCATCAGTATATTAAAAAGTACCAAGTTATTAAACGTTTGCTCTACTAAACGAATTTCACTTTATTTTAAGAGCATTACACTTTATACAAAAAGTGACATCCGACTCATCCAAGAGTGAAACAACCCCATCCAGCTTCCCTGTAAGGCTTGAGAGTGCGGGGAGAGGGAGGCGGGTGTACGCAAGGCAAGTGCGTGCTGTAGGATTTAAACTTTAAAGCCCTCGGTTACCATTAACGATCTGCACCGTCGACTGAGTCGTATTTATTGTACTCTCTCAACTGATCCCCAAAAGTTGCCATTGTTGTGGGGACAAATAATATATGAAAGCCATTCGCTGTAAATTTTTTGTAAGAAAAATATTTTATTATTCCTTCATCCTATTGTGATGGACCGTTGTGAATACAAATATAATATTGGAATTTTTTGTCGATATACATTTTGTATTGATGTTTGGATGGCATTAGCCTATTTGCGTTTTGCAGTAGTTTCTGCGTAGGAATATAAGATGCTTGAAGAATACAATTGCTTGATGTTTATAATTAGAAAATAAACTAAAAACACTTCTTTCAAAAATATATTTAGTTAATGTTCTATTTTTTCTTAACGTCGGCCAAATGAAACCGATAAAGTACTGTTTGATCCAGAGGAAAATTTTGTAAATATCAGCGTAAGTATTTGTATACAGATCTTAAAGCATCATATATCCCTTTTAACCATTACTTTTTTTCACCCTCCATATCCCCTTTTACGTGTTATATTTATAAAAATAAAATAATATATGTATATATATATATATATACCACTGTTACAAAAACGAAAAAAATTACCGGACATCTGAGCTCCATACGTATGATTTCTGGCTATTCCCCAATGGGGGCCGCTGAAAGGGACCCAACTTGAGTCAAGAGAATACATTTCATATGCGGAACGCGACGGCCAAGTTAAACATCATTCCAAAGGATACATTCCAGAAGTATTTCCTACATTAGTGCAATCGCTGGGAGAAGTGTGTGCACTACAAAGGGAACTCGATATTTTTTAATTTCAAATTTTTTTTTATTTCAAATTTCGATATTTTTTAACATACTAGGTACATAATCGTACGTATGAACTTATTGCATATGTAGTGTAATGGGGAGTTGAAAACATGCAATAAACGATATCCTTCCTTTTTTATTGTTTATCTTACCTGTAATTAATTTTAAGCTTAAATTGTATTGGAACAGTTTGGAATGTTTAAATCTTCAGTGTGCAAGCGACAAGTTCTTCGAAATAATAAAAAAAATTGAATATTAGCAAAAAAAATTAAAATTAGTTTGATGAAGATTTGGATTTGATGAAGGCTCTTGCCGGAAAACGCTCGACGGCAAGAACGATGAAATCTCAGGCGAACAGACGCTTCGGTTTAGATTCTGCAGGGGCATCCGTTTTGGAGTTTGAACATGCGATGCGACTTGAGGCTCAGCTCAGCTCATACTTTGCACAAACTCTGCTTGGTACCGACGCATTCTAGCAGGAAAGCACATGACCGCGGCGGTGACCGAGTCCTGGCGAATCTAGAGTGAGCTCGCCAGGACTCGATCATCGCAGACCTCCCGGACCTCCTAGGAAGGCGAGGATAAGCGCTTTTTGAACAGATTGACCAGCCTGGTAGTACCAGCTCACAGCCTTTATATATTTTTAACGGTGGTGGAGATGCATTAGAAACTTTTTACTTGCTGTTGCCGGGCGGGGTCTCCGAAAGTCGAAAATGCGACCCCTTGGAAAGAACGACAATGTTACATCCGCTCGGCCGGGTTCGCCCTTATCATTATGATTTTTTTATTTAATGTGTATAATGAACACCGATTCCTAGACAATGAAAAGAAATAATTATTTTTTTCTTATTCTATTTTATTAAATAATATAAGACTTCAAGCATCCGTGTCTCATCTTCTAATATATTATTTTGATAATTGGAAGAAAATCCCTTGGATTTTGTTTTATTTTGTTGTCATATTTCCAAATTATTTGTGTTAGAGATAAAACGTATATCCAATTCCATCAATTCAGTTTCACATGAGTGCGTAAATATTCCCATTGGACGATATCTAGCAAATATTTTATTGCATGGCCTTTGTATTATATTTTTTTCGTTTTTGTAGACGTAGGTACACCCATAATAATACGCTTATCTGATTAATTAGTTTCTTCATTTATTTTTCATTTTCATTTTCTTTTTTAATTTTTAGCATATTTATATATATTATTCAACAACCGAAAAATGATTTTGTGGTAACATTATTTATATAATTAACATACGTTGTACCCTGATGAAGAGTTCATTGGCCCCGAAACATGTTGATATTTCAATAAATTAGTGGTGTACAAAGATTCTCAATTCATTTCAGGAATTTAATAATGGATTTATTAAATACTGATTAATTAATTAAACAAACGTACAAAGTCTCTTAACACTATTAAATGTAACGCTATTCTTTAAATTAAACTGTTTCGCAAAATCACTCGTAAATAGACACTTTGTATTCGCTTTTATCTTTATTCACTGTTCACTAGAGTATTTCATCTAATTTCCGCACTTATTAATTTCGCTTCGATTTATTTCGGCTTTATCGGCGGTTTATATCGACACATAACAATGGAAAATGTATGAAAAGAAATATTATTTAATAAATGTACACACATACACACACACATATATATATATATATACATATATATATGTTAGTTCTAACAACTTTGGGGGCTCTAACTACTAGTTCTACTACTACTATATATATATATATATATAGATATATATATATTATATATATAATGTTTATACTATTAAATAATGATAAACAATTATGTATCATTAAATAAATAATGATATATAAATAAAAATAAATAAAAAGACATAAGAACTTTCCAGAATATCGCTGTTGAATTACCGCTCGCTTGGCACCACTGGCCTCTCGTAACTCGCCGCTACCGCTCGCTTGGCCAGCCTGGCCCACAGCTCAGGACTGCCTTCGCTTTGTTATCGCCTGTCAACCGCGTTCAAACAACAACTGACTCGTCCTTACTCGAGTGTTGCGTATTTATATTCGCTAAGGCTGATATCGAAATTCCCAGACGTTTCCCGCGTTTTCGAGAACTTCCTCGCGGTCTCCAGACTTTTGGAGATGTTTCTCGTAAACCGTAGATTATGCTAGGCCGTTCTGGAATCTTCGTTTGTATTGTGATAATTTCAAACAACTGTCACTTGACATGAGTGCGTGATTCTTTTTAGCCTTGTTACAATATATTTAAATAGGGACCAAAATTATTTTTAAAAAATTTACTGCCCTCTAACATTTATATCATTTTTTCATTTTGGCGGCCTCTTGTGCGCGAGGATACTATGTAGCTTTTTGAAATTGAAACATAGTAAAGGTTAAAACCGTTTCAGTTCCACTTAAGAAACCCAATTTATTTTATTTTTTAATAAAACTACATTTTATTTTTCAGTTACAACTTTAAAAGAGGGTTCCATCGTATTTACAACAATTTAGGTAATACATTGGGGTATAAAAGCTATGGCAGCAATATACAAAAAAAAAAGTAATGTAGTCATCAAGGATTACAAATATATTATGTACTTAATTTGAAATTTTAAGGATAACATAGCCTATAAATGTATAAGAAAAATGATTTTGGAAGAGATAGATACATAAAATTTAGAATTCAATACATTTTAAATTAGTCATCCTCGGTGACGGCAAAAAAAAAGTTTTTGAATTCTTTGGATATTAATTAATGCCTTTGCTTTAATACCACACATGTAATAATAAATTTATCATTGACACTTATCTACATACATAATACATTTCTAATTTTTTTGTTATTCCGGCGTAATTGGTATCGCTGTTTCCTGGATATTATTACTTCCGGGTTCATATGGTGGTTTCAATTCGGTTACAAAATATTTTTTAGATAAATAATTTTTTCTGTACATCTACCTGATTCAAATAATTTATTCCAATTAGTTAACATAATCTTAAAAAGGAGGTATTCTTTGTGTGCTTTTCTGTAATTCCTTATACTTTTAATGGTTTGTTTATGTTGATTCATCTCATAAATCTTATTGTTAATCCATTTTGATCCCTTTCCCCGATAATCCGTATTGACTCGTACACGCGTGCCCACCCCTGACGAAGGGAAGGTGAAGAATAAAGCCATTGTCCCTCCGCACTTGGAGTACCATCGACTTCCCACCTTCTTCCATTACCTAGAGATTATTAGCCTCGCCGTGGTCGTTGATGATAATGCAACTCTCTGTTCAATGGCACTCGGCGTATCCTTTTAGCGTCTGCTCTCGTGATCGGCTTCAGGCATTTAGTTTTTATGGATTTTCACGTGAATCAATTTTTTCCTTCGCATTCGTGTATATTTTCGGCCGCAGCTTTATTAATTTATGCTGACTTGTTTAATATCACGCCTATCTTCAAAATGGTACATTATTTACTTACGCGAGTGCAGTTATACAATTTCAGCATGAGGGTATTTAAAACTGAGTTTATAAATATAATGTTTATGTAGTAGTGAATGCTTAATGATTCTATATAATTTCAGAAGGTTTGTGATAATTTGATATACTCGTAATGTTTTAATATTTATTCCCTTATTTCTATGTTGTTAAACATTATTACATGTATTTTTACAATTTGACTGATTATTGATACATTAAGTTGAATTTCTATTTATTGGTTGAGTGCTTACTTAATGTAAATAATGTAAATAATTTTGGAGATAACAAGTATAATAATATTATTTTTCTCGTAATATCTAGACCTTATTGTTTTCATGGAATTTTAAAGGTATTTACAAAATTGCTTGAATTGAGGTACTGAAACTAAATCTCTGTCTTCTATACCTTCACAAATAAAAGTTCAAAAGTGCTTTATTTAATGATTAAAAAGGAATTTCGCCAAGAACAACATACTTCAAAATTAGAGATTACAAAGAAATATATT
>JADDOH010018808.1:0-20266 GCA_016648135.1 Agrypnia vestita
AGCGCATAGTAATATAAGGTTCCAAATATAATACACATAAAAGGCAATAGAAATAAATAATATTGGAAATGCTTATCTGTTCACTGTTCCAATTCTCCTTTGAATTACTATCGAACTCCGGCTCTTTCCTCGGTCCTTTTAAATCATCCTCCTTATTTCGGACTCACTTCGACCAAGGCTCGGCCGACCTCCACGCTGAAAACTCAAGTGCCGCTCTCCAATTTGTATCGCTAAAAACTCGTCCCTATCTCCCGCCATTTTTGACTCCAACCTACGTGTAAGTGTCAAGGTCTCTCTCTCAGAACCCTTCTAATTGGCCAGATCCGTTACGCGGACAACCGCTTTTGATTGGCTCGCTTCGTCAAACTAAAATAACATAAAGCCTGCTTTACACGCCCGCGTGCAGAAATAATAAAGGCTAATAAGAAATAATAAAGGCCCGCACCTACTTATCCGGCAAATATTTAATTATAGAGTATTTATGAATTGTGGGGCTTCTCCTTATCATGAGCTTTTAGCAGATAGATATTTTCGTATAATTTTTCAGCAATGTCTATTTGAATAGGCCAATATCGTTACAAGACGAATTCATGATGACAATGCAAAAATCATTAATTCATTTTCAAAATTAGTTTAATTATTCAAAGAAACTATTTTAAATGCTGACGCATTATTTTATCGGAGATACTCGTAGTTCAATGTGCCGGTGAGGTTAATAACATTCAAATAATGATTGTACATATTAGTAGATTGCATTCTATAATAAATTTGTATTGTTTAATAAATTTCAAACTATAAATAGTAAAAGTATACAATTTTTACAAAAATTGAAAATGCCATTTAATTTAGTTTTATAAATTTTGGCTAAAGTGAGATTAGAATTGATAGAAGGAAGGAGAAAATAATATTATACTTAAAAAAATCAAAACACACTTTTATAAAACAACAATAAAAAGGAGAATTTTTTAATAGCTTCAGTACTAAGATCGATCACAGTATATGCGTTTGTCAATAAAATCAATGATAAAATTAATCAATCGATAAAAATATGCGGCGCTTTTTCTCAAACCCAAAAAATCCCAAAGGCTCCTCTACTGTGACTTTTAAAAAATATGTTCTCCTTAGTAGCTTTTTACGCAAGCAAGCAATTTAAGTTTTCTAAAATATAATATTATTATTTGTAAATTTAATAAATGCAATGAGATCCTGAGATCTAGATGACTGAATTATTTTATATAATTAATAAAAATTAACTTTTTTTTCACCACTTGAAAAATATCAACATGTTCCCCTTCGTCAGGGAACAATTGTATACTAACAAATTTAAAATCAAAAATCGAAGTAAAGACAATCAAAGTATAAAAATTATATATGGAAAATGAATAATAATGAAGTACCCACTACCATGAAAACAAATTTAAAAGATGACTATTTGTAAAAAGGACCTGGTTATTTATAATATTAAATTTACTAGTAATTCTTTTTCTTATTTCTAAAATTTCTAATTTATCAAACAGTGAATTTGTATGTAAAATTTGTAAACCCTTATTAATATCGTGAATTATAAACTTTAAGCGATCAGTTATCTACATCATATCTGATATTTTTTTTATTTTCTAATAAAAAAATTTAAAAAATACTTTTGTTGTTTAACCACGAACCACGCCTGTTCATTCAGGGTAGAATAAAATTTAACCAAACTATATAATTTTACGTTTGATTTTGCTGATATCGGCATTCAATTTTTTAAATTCTTCCTAGTTTTTGTTAGTAAAAAAATTACATTCTTTTTAAGTGTCGTTAGTATCAAGTGTCGTGTGAGAAGCGGGCTTTAATTGTCCGAACCAGACTGAAGTACCACGCCTAATGGAAATGTTCTTAGAATAGGCCTGGTGTGTGAACTCAAGTGGATATATACAACTTTTTTGTCACTTCACGTCTCAGACAAATGTAGCGTACCATCCCTGCGAAGAAGACTATTCATAAGTTCAGTTGAAGAATTACAAAAATTAAAATCTCCGTATAACATAAACCCGGCTTCGTAGCTGAGGACACTTAACAATTAGACTGTCGAAAAGCACAAATAAAATATGAAAATAGCTTACACAATTATCTAAAACTATTTACTATCTTGCTAAGAATTTCAACACGGATAATATTTTAAATAAAACCCATTTGCATTTAAATACGTAACTAATAACTTCCTTACGACTTTGAAATATTGAAAAAAAAATGTGAATATGGGCAAAAAATGCTGGATTTCCACAACCTGGACCACTTAGAATGGATTTATCCTAAAGAGATAACTTTGTATCTAAAATAATTCAAAATTATACATTGAGCAGTCTACAAGCTTATTTTTAAAACCTCAAGTGCTTTTTTTTGTTAAAAATGCCTTAACAATAGAAATAGCACCTTAAGTCCACTTTTCTCAGACGTGAAAATCAAGTATTTTTGCTTGAATTCACAATTTTTATAACTACTTTGAGTTAAATCTCAAAGTTGAAATTTAAATTAAAGTTGGGTGCTATAGAGACCTTTAATATGTAAAATTTTCTAGATTTTATCTATTCGCGCAACAGAGATAATGCTGGTGAAATAAAAACTTGTTTGATATATCAAAGAATTGAAATTCAGTTTTCAAGAGGGTGTAATTTTATAATGTAAGTACCTACTCACAATTTATAATTAATATAAAGTAACTGTCTATCCTATTACATATATAAGAAAAAATTGACTGACAAACTATTTCTTCTATCAGAAATTACCCTACGAATATTTTCTTTTTCATTCGCGTTCAATAACAAAGAGTACCTACATGAACAGAATGAATTTGATTAAACATAATAATTTAGTTTTCTGTCCGTCCGCCTGTCTGTCTATCTGTCTGTCTGTAACTTCCTGTGACTTCCCTTTTTTTCAAATTTTATTTGTATTCACGGCACAAAAATTCACGGAATTCACGAAAAAACCAACGAAAACAAACCAAACAAAAAAAACGAAAAAGCTAGCAATGTTGCCACCACCGCGTATCCGCAACCCGTCAAAAATATACTATATCTAAATATATACTAGGACTAAGCAAAGACACGAACCATGTTCCATGTTTTTTACGGGTACACGGCTAGTTCAAAATATTTCGCAGCGGGTTACGGCTGCAAAAACAGCGCCATCTAGTACAGCGTAGCGTTAGTGCATTATGTATTGTTGTTTTATAATTTATGGTAAGATACTATATCATGTTTTGAAAATTAGTGCATTGCCCTGTTGTGACGTGCACCCGGGTGCAAGACATGTCAAAGTGGGCAGTAACTGGTTAATATATTTCCACTGAAAATACTGGCCGCGATGGCAATGACATTGGCCCAGAGCGCTCCGAGCTGCGGGCGCGCGCGCGGCCTCCGTGATGCAACACTTGATGCTGTCATCAATAATCATACATCAACAACAAAACAAAAAATGCAATTATTTTATTTACTGACATAAGTAGAGTTTTTATATTTTAATAAAAACGCATTTTAGTGTGAAGGTGCACTTCTCAAACGCAGTAGAGCGATATTTTAAACAAATGAGATGAATCAAAAGTTATGTATCGAAAAAATTTCATTAGTTCTGATGACCCTAAATATTCGTCAGTAAACCGATCCCGAGGGAAGGATGAATATAAAAATGGGTGAATATCAAACGAATTTTTCCAACAGGAATTAACGAAAATTGGTTTAATCTATTCCCATTCTGTCTTAAAAGAAAATTCACTTGAAAATCGATCTCAGAAATCATCGCAAATCACAGAGAACCAAATTTATAGACATGAATTAACGTAAATTTCTTGATATAAACGTTTGACTCGTTTTAAAAAAATTCTACGAGCCTGTAATACTCTAATACTCTTAAAAAGTATTATGCCTTTATAAATATGTGGCGTTTTATTAGAAAAATAAGTTTTAATTTAAACATACTAGGATTGGAACGGAATTAAAAAAATAACAACTGTTTAAAAAGTCTATTTTATAATTTTTTAAATAAGGGACTTAATTACGCAAAAATAAATACTCTAACTGCAAAATAAATATGTCTTAAATATATGCGAGGAGAAACATACTTCCGTTTAAAATAAAAGGATTCGAAAGTTCCGGATTCGTTTAATCTTTTTGATTCATTTATCTATTTTTTAAATGTAGGTATGATTTACCAACAGTGCATTTATTGCAACAAAAATTGTGTTTTATCTTTGTAGACTTCAAGGAGAAAGAAATATGTAAGAAGAAAAATTTTATGATTGAATTATTATTTAATTTAAAAAAATAATTCATAGTTAATTTAAATTTTATTTTAGTTAATTAAAAAATCTTTCTCTAGTCCACGTATGAATTTGTGTCAGGTCAGAATAGTATGGCGCTCCATCCTCTCTGCCAACCCCCGCAGGGAATAGGGCATGATGGTAAGTAAGTAAGTTACTTTAAAAAAATTGTTTGGCCTCTTCAATTGTCTTAAATTTAATGTTACATGTTTTTAATTTTTTTATGTCTGTTTAGTTAATTATATATATATATATATATATATATATATATATAATATATATATATATGTAATATTCTCATTCACTGTTATTCCTCATTTGGGTACTTATTATATAATAATTATATTTTTGCATCTGAATTCCTTGTTGAAGATTTTGATTTTATTATGTTTTTTTCACATTTTCTGGTTAATTATGGTATTCCTCTAAACATTTGTATCATAAAACTTCGTGTTTTGTTTTCTTTTTATTTTTATTTTGCGACAGGACAACGCAATACACAACACGCAATATTCAACTAATTTGATATTAAAACCTTTTGGCTTCTATCTGGCATATTAAAAAAACATAACCAATGATATGAAAATGATTTCAAAAAACTTAAATTATGTAATTTAGATTTTAGATTAATATATCAACAAAAATAATCGACCATTCCAAAACGTTAAATTTTTCTTTTCAAACTCTAGATAGATCTAAGCTCTCAAAATATAAGTGTCCATTGTTTTATATTGCAAAGAAAAGTAATCACGTCATTTTGATTAAGCTTATTTCTCATCTATGAATCATGGTTGTGCGTCATTCGCATTCTTTATTCATAAGAAATAGATTATGCGATCATGACATAAATTATTGGGTCATAAATATTTTTTTAAAAAACTAATAATACTTTAGAGTCAATAGACACAATGTAAGAACACCTGAGATTCTGATGTATCATATTTTATAATAATTATAAAACTTTTACTACCAAAAACATTAAACAATTATTTTAGCATATAAATAAGAAAGAAGGAAAAAATGTATTACTTATTATTATCATATATTTAAATCAGAATTAATTTAATTCCATACCTCACCACACATCATTTAGACCATAATTATTATGGTCTAAAATGATTCATGATTAGATAAACCGTGTATGCGTATGATATTTATATAGAAGGACATTGACATGTTATATATAAATGTATAAAAGATTTAAAATTTTGATTAATTGAACACAATATTGATTTTTTAATTTGGTTTATTTTATACAACATTAAAACATTTGAAATTATCTCAACTTCGAATTAAAATTATTGTTCTTTATACAAAGTCTCCTGTCGATAAAATGTCTACTTAACTTTCGTAACATTATTGAGGTCAAAGCCACATGCGCGAACTCCGCATCGACTGCTGATAGTGACCTTAAAACTGGATAAGTAGCTGCTTATGTAATCCAATATGAATACAACTACCTTAAAGCATTTTCAGACCTGAAGCATTTCCGGTTTCTATATTCCTTGCGACGTTTATCGAAAACATAAAGTAAGGATTTTAGTTTTAAAATATGTAAACATTAATTAGTATGTAATAATGTATTATTTTATTACATTCAGGCTCATTGAGGCATTACGCAATCAGGTTTTTGTAAAAAGCTCTGGTCATTAGGAGAAAAAAAAACACTATAATAGAAAAAATTATTAAAATCAGTCAAGGTCACGGAACACCAAATATTTACAAATGAACTAGCGTAATTTTCTTGGTAGTGGGTCCTGGTTCTGCGGGTGGTTTCACTGTGTTTAACTTGTTTAAAAATATATGAAACTGAATACCCTTAATAAGTATTTTGTCTTAGTAAATAAGTCGCGCTTTATTACAAAAATATTTTTACTTGAATAGACTTGGTTTGGAACGAAATTAAATTGAAAAAAACAACTTCTTCAAAGAGAGCAAAATGATTTTGCGGTGACATTAATTAAAATAAATTATAAAAGACTACTTTGTTTTCACCACTTATTTTTTGATATTTCCAATAAATATAGCGGTGAAAACAAAGTATATTTTTATTAATAACAAAAAAAAACGTTTCTTTAAAGAAAATGTTTTGTGTACCTGAGGACTTAACTGTGCAACTACTATACTTTGACTGCATTATAAATATATATAAGAATGTCCCAATACCCTCACTTAAAAAATGAGTTTTGTTCATCTCTGCACAATTTATACTCTGTGGTCAAGGTATTATCAGATTCAATCCTAAAAATCAATTATTAAAAATCGAATTAGAAACACATTTTTTGCAAGTATGGTATGATACATGTGCTTGAGACATGCAACTTTTATTTTAATTAGTTTTCACGAGTAGTTAATATCTAAATACATTTTCTTTTCACTTAATATCGTCTCTCCCCTAACATTTGTGTAGCTATAGTTCATGGAAAAAAACGTAAATAGTATGCTACAAACCCTTCCGATGAGTACTTAACCAAGACTCAAACCGCTGTATTTATTTTTGCAAATATTTATCACGCACCATCAATAAAACTTACTGATACCATTAATGCTCTACCAAATGAATCTCTTTTTTTCAAGTTATGAAGTTGAGCGACTTCAAAATTTGCATTATTTTTTATTAAAGTAACTTGCATCCAATTTAAAAAAATTATTCACTTTTGTAAGAGTCAGTTAAGTGATTACAAACTTTCAAAAATGAAGTTCTGGTTTAAAATTCTGTATTAAGGCGAATGAAATACTATTGTATTTCATTCATGAAGTTACTTTCATATTCTTTCAAAGTTTTATTAAAAATATAAGTCAAAAATATTGAAAAACTATGCGACCTTTGAAGTATCATATCTCCATAATTCTGGAGTGACAACGTCCTCAAAGATATCTCTGCCTTAGAGCTTCGAAACTGGGGAGAGCTGGCACTAGACCGAGATGAGTGGAGGAAAATTATTGAGGAGGCCAAGACCCACCAAGGGTTGTAGTGCTAAGAATGATGATGATGATGATCTCCATAATTCAGCAATGTCTACACGCTGGTACGACTATTCGACAGTCTCGTGAGACCGATTCAAGAATACTGTTCTGTCATTTGGTCGCCGTATACCAATAAACGAATCAATCAGCTCGAAAGAATACAACACAAACTATGTAATTACATTGCCTATCGTACACGATCACCAGGAGATATTGAGACCGTATATAACAGATTCAGAATCAGCAAACTAATCACTCGAAGATAATTGTCTGACCTGACCTTCTTCTACAAATCTGTCAACGGACAGAGAGACTCACCCGAGATCCTGGAACAATTTGGCATTATCACTGCTAGGCCGGATATAAAAGTGCGTAGATTGTTTGAAACCACTAAATCCACAAAAAGTTACGTGTACAATGGCTCAAGAAATAGGATTTTCACCAATCTGGTGAATAACCACTGCGTTGATATCAACTTCTTCAATGAATCATACGTCTCATTCTCATCAGCGGCAAAAAGATTGTTATCACAGTATCAAAACTACCCTCAACCCTACACGATTATACCATGTTGTTACTATGCCTGTATATTCTTTATATATGTGCAATTTTTCTAATCTATTAATTTAATTCAATTAATTTTGTAAAATCCGTTTATATAGCCGATTGGCGTGTGAATAAATAAATAGATAACTAATTATAGCTCTAATTTTTTCGACGAATAATTTAGATAGGAATCGACCTTTGAAGTATTGAGGATATCCTTTACACCCTGCACAGTACCCTCTGCGCAGCTTCTATAAAACGCTGCGCAATATTCTAACGCGCTTTTGTGACTCACTGCACCCTCCTCCTTCAAGCCTCCGATAAAACATATTCTACGTTAAAACCTCAGTCACTAGTCCATTTCAGATACGAAAGTGTTATTTTAACGCTTGTGGCAGGACGCCAGACTCGTGGGCCGAATACATTTTGAGGCACATTTCGGCCATTGTTTCATCTTAAAGCCCGTTCTGTGCTAAATTCCTGGGGCCTGAGGTCCACTTGGCAACATCGGCTTCTTTTCGTGGAATACCAAATTGCAATAATCAGCCTTTGTAAAGGCGATAAAATAAGAGCAAAAGTGTGGATAATGTTATGGTTAAAAGATCGACACACTTCGTGTTAGTTGCTCTAAGAGAAGTTGGATGAGATGTTATTGAGAGGGAATGATTAATAAGATTGTTATCAATCAATACATTACAGATGTCTCACAGAGACGAAATTATATTTTTAAATGAAAGTAGACATGGAAATCCTTGGGTGTTCGTACGACGGCTGGCTTAAATGATCACTTTAGACAATGTAACGTTCGCCATTTCCACCCATGATAGAATACCATGTGTTTGCTCCAAAATATCTATCAAATAATTTGGTAACGCAGTATAATGAAAATGTCTTCAAAATTAGAACTGTTTTTATATAAAGTGCCTACTTATTGAATAAAATTATGTGTTTTCTTTATTATTTTACGCTAGTAAGAACTCGACAATTTATAGTTCAAATATTGAAAATTTTGAATGGAGAAATGTTTGGAACACTCGTGAAATTTGAATTTTGTTTTTTGTTTTGCAAAAATAAACATCAGGAAGTGAAAAGAAAAGGGAAGTTTTTCAGAAAACAGACAGCATTTTTTATTTATTATTCGGATCAGTTAGTCAGAGAGTATTATTCGTACCAGTAATACGTAGCTTCGTGCTGGTTTTTAAATACGTATTCCTTTTGGTCGCTACTTTTAAAGAATTTTTCCTTTGGTCACTTAACTTATAACTTCATTCGTGAGTTGTTATTTCTTATTTCGAACGATAAAAGAATCGGTGGGTTCCAGCCGGGATCCGGAAAGATATTTGAGAGTCGTGTAGATATTGATCAGTCTCTTTTCCCGAGGCTTGAACGAACACCATGTCTATTAAATTTTTGGAAGTTGTATATATTTAAATTATATGACATGTTCCATATATGCGTTGCAATAATCTTTAGCGCGGCCGGCATCCAAAGCTTTTTCATTCCCCTTAAATGACCACAGATTTCACTAATGAGATTATGATTTTTTTAAATTTGTAGAAATATCCTTTATATGTGTAACGAGATTCTTCCGAATTATTAGCATTACACTAGAATACGCCTGAAATATCCTAAAATAGATTGTTGTCACCTATGAATGAGGAGAGAATTGTTTGACAGCGTACCTATGTACATTGGATGCGAATGTTAATTGCACCTAAAAGTGAGGATGACCGCGGAAGGATTGGCATGACTTTTTAAATATTTGTTCCGGACGCTGACATTACTAATTCTAAACCACTAAGCCGCCCTATTTCTATGGAAAGGAGACAATCCACGTAGGCGTAGGATGGCATACTGATTCCGTTCTCTGGTACCGACGCGAGCGCACGCTTTTCTCTCTCTTTTTCATCAAATTTCTGTTTTGAATATAAATTGATTATTTTGTAACTTGAAGAATTCGTTTTCGTATATGTATGCAAATTTGTATTTTATAATTTTATTGTAGTTTTTTTTTAGAATTTGACTTGTCGAGCAATCAGTTGACCAGCTTCCATTTTCAGCATTCGTCTCAAGTGAACTTACTTCAGTAGTAAAAGGCATTTAACAATTTTACATTATCTATCACATTTTTAATAGCACACAAAATAGCCTATCTGATTTGTATTTTATAAGAACAGCAATTAGCGAGTTAAAAGCTTTCATCATGTGCTGACACACTCAAAAACGATTCCACAATACTTCTTCTGTGGCCGTTATTTTTTCGGTAAACCGCGGGAAATTCATTTATCACGAAATAAAATGATTCGAGGCGAGACGCGTTCTGTAACCGATAATTGAACACATCCTAAGATTCAGACTACCATAGAGCACCGATAATAGTTTTTCATATATTCGCCTGGCGAGTGACCACAGACAATGCTGACGGATATGTTGAATACAAGGGGTCTAATTTTCCAGCTCGATGGATAGACCTTCAACTTTGAGACCCGGCTTAATTGTTTCTGGTGTTAAAACATTCATTCGAAATATGGCATTTGGCCCGTGGCGAACAATCTGGAATTGGGAACCATGTTTGCAAGTAAAATATTATTTGATAAATTGGCGTACTGTAATATAGACGTCCATCTTTGATAGAAGACGGCACTTGTGGGAAAAGAAAATAAATTTAACTATAAAGAAGGAGGCAGTGGAGGAAGATTATTGAGGAGGCCAAGACCCACCAAGGGTTCTAGTACCAAGAGTGATGATGATGATGAAAGGAGAAGGCAGTTAGATACCTCAAGTTTTTTTATAACGGTTTTCGAATAATCTAAAAAAACGTCGAATCGGCCAGGAATACTTGCGCCGTTAGAGATTGGATGCGTACATATAAATATTACGAACAGTAACACTTCGTAGTTCAAAGGTTTTGAGACAAATTGCGTTTTGGGCGACGTAATCGAAGCGATATATTCAAGCGATAATTCTCGGGAGCGAAAATTTAAAGATTTTTTCTATCTCAAAATAAAGTGTATGATTTATCTCAGTATTTTTTCTAATACCCCACGGCGGCTAATACGTCTCGGAAAATTTCGTAATATTTTTATATTCTCTCACTGTAAGCCAGACTTATTTTCATATTTTCTGGTACTGGAGTTGAACCGGATACCTCCAAAGCCTTTTTGGTTTCAAAATATTTTGAAGATTCGCTGTTTCTCACAGTAAACGATCACTATACCTTCTAGCTATTCTTTTATTGGAGTACGTAGTAATAATATTAAGTAGGTACTTAATATTACGTAGCAGTAATATTAAGTAGGTACTTAATATTATCATTTTCCATATATAACTTTTTAATATTTTGATCTATACTTCGATTTTTAAAATTTTATTTTTGTTATCCTGTCGAAGAAGCCATTAGCTTCGAAACATGTTGAATTTTTTCAATAAATAAGTGGTGTTTACAAAGTTAATTTATATAAATTATATATATATTATTTTGTTACCAATTTTATTTTGTTTGCTTGTTCGCCACTTGCACCGTACACGCTTATTCGCTGTTGTACGTTTTTTGTACCTAGTGTTCTGATGTGTCTTTGAATTTTTATTCCTTCAAATTTATATATTATTATAAAATACTTAAAATGTTTACTATAAGGTTGTTAGTAAAGTGTCAAAGCTATTAGAGCTGATGCAATTGTAGCAGAAGAATAGGGGTTCTAGCCATAAATAATAGGATTATCTTAGAGTCAAAGGTATACCCATGGCAGAGGAGCCCAGAAAACTCGAAAAAAAATATTCTGATTGGCTGTAAAGCCCAAAACTTGTCTTAGAAATTCATGACTCGAGAGAAATAAGTCATATTGGGAATTAATGTAGGAAAAATCTTAGGATGATCCAATATATTCAATAATCAATTGAATATATAATATACTACAATATTAGTCTTATTATTTTTCAAACTAGCTTTGTGATTTTGCTTTGAAAAATACATTACCAATTATCTCATTCTTAGTAACTAACTACTAGAGTGTTACTAAATCAAATACTCGAGTAATTAAAAATATACTAGCAGGACTTCTCAGCTGCCTGATGACGATAGTATCTTTTTTCTTGATCAATCAGCCATGGTTCAGTTTTTTGCCACAGTCAACAATTCGAGACACTATTCACGAATTAAAAAAAAGACAAGTAATTCCATTGTCAAGCACCTTACTCACTGTATGTCACTGAACTTGAAAAGACTAATTTTGTATAATGTGTTCGAATATTTGTATCATAATTATTTTATGTTAAATGCTAACATTATACAGATCTATACTATACTCTACCTACTCTTGTGGAGAATCTGCATGATAGTTAATTAGATACTTTGTTAATGTCTCACCACGTAACCTTCATTAAAAATCGTACTTCAAGTAATCTCATGTAAACATCAAAAATATTTTAAAAAATGCTTGACCAAAAAGTGACCAAACAAATATGCAGTATCAAAGTTTGCATTTTTTTTTAATATTTCTGACTTATTTTTTGCAAAAAGTTGAACTATCAGTACAGTAACTTATATCGATGATGAAAAATTCATTTGCTTCAATACAAATTAAATAAAATGATAAAAACTTTATAAAAATAACGAAAGGTTTTTATCATTTTATTCGACTTGTTCAAAATAATCTCGTCACTGTTTTGATTTTCAAACGATTTCGTTCATTGAGTATTCTGCCGTGAGCGCCGCAGATCGGGAAACGTCCGATTTTGTTGTGCAGCTCAGCGCCCGGAATATACCACCTTGGCATTGGCATTGAAATTTGGGCTACGCGTTAAATAATAACCTGCCAATATTATTTTAAAATATTCTAATATAATTCATGGATGCTTCCAACTGAAGAATAATACCAACCGTCGTCCACTCTTAAAAGCACCATTGTTTCTGCGCCATTCAGCATCGAAACGTCGTTTCAGGGGTCAGATATAAATAGCCAGAAGAACGTTATAGAAAATACGTAAAATACGTAGTCATGATTTCAACACGTTAACAAAAACAAATTGTGACTTAAATGAGAAAAAAAAAATATAGAGGAATCATTACCAGCTGCGTAAATCTATGTGTACTAACTAGTTCATGAGAAAAGACTTCATATATTTCTATTATAGTCTATTCAAATAAACGAAGGTTTCTAAGATTTGAACATAAATGTATAGAACTTTCAAAATTTGATAATGTTAAGATATGTTCTTACAATGGAATTGGTAAACATATACAGAATGTAAGCCCTGGGCCATCATATAAAAAAGATCAGACGTCAGATTAATTAGAGCGTGACACGCAATCAGCGCGCGGCTCAAGCAATACGCAAAGTTCGAAAGTACACGGTCTTGACATTTTTATATTATTATATTTAGTTTTAGGTTAGGGCGAATAAAGTCAATTTAAGAAAGTAAGTATGCACATATTTTACATTCATTTTTTATACAAATAAAAATAAACTCACTGCACCTACTTATTTACACAATAAACAAATTACCAAACTAACATTGTTTTAATATCCCCATTTTATACATAGATAATAAGTTTCATTTAACTGTATGCTTTCATGACATGATTATTTTTTAATAGTTTTATAAAATTACCTATTACCTTTAATTAGTACAAATTTATATTCTGTTATTTATATATTAAATTTTTTTGCATGTCCTTTTCAAAATTTTTTACTTGACCGACAACTTTTAAATATTAATAAATTAAAATTTTGCATATTTAAAACTGAATACAAAAGAAATCAATAAATTATTTTCAAGTTTAGCCATTTATATATCTCGATGAAGCATACTTTTATGGCTTTAGGAAGCGATAAAGCGGCTAAAGCACAAAATAATACATTGTCATTTATTTTGTTGACTCCTTGGCACTACAACCCCTGGTGGGTCTTGGCCTCCTCAAGAGTCTTCCTCCACTCATCTCGGTTCAGTGCCAGCTCTCTCCAGTTCCAAAGCTCCAAGGCAGAGATGTCTTTGAGGACATTGTCACTCCATCTTAATTTTGGCCTTTTATTTTGTTGAATAGGTGACTTAAAAACTATGTTCATAAGTATGGTTTATGAGTTCTTTTCCGATATAATTTCGTCTGTGAACATGTTTTATTCGTATTTATTTTTGTGAATAAAGCCATATTTGCATTGGTTCACAACTTAAACTATGATACTGCATTATAAGACTAAGACTCAACTAGCTTTAGAGTTTAGGTTCCTGAGTGTCCACAATGAACTGTTAGTCTCTGTTTCGCAGATTATTGGGTGTTTTTAATGTTTTTAATATTTAAAGTACTAGCTTTGTTATCAGGCATTTTAACAAAATCTCAGTAATTAGTACTAACATAATTAATATTTTGTTAATTATTGGGTGTTTTGCCAATGTTTCTCAAGCCTTCTTCATTCGACTCGATCTAGGATAGTCTGCATATAGCTTTTATATTTTTTATAAAGATTGTCAACGTATCATTGATGACACTGATAGATAGCCCTAGATTTTATGACAATAAAGGGAAGTAGCATGTTGCAGAAAGTGTGTTTTACTGGTAATAAATTAGTAAATGTATGGAAAATGAAAATAAAATTACCACACAAATATAAAATGCGTCGGTTCCAAGGTTAACGAAGTCAATGGAGTGTTGCAATATTTGCTTTTTTCAATTTCGCTTTTAAACTGAACCTAAGTTATGAAGATGTATTTGTATGTCAAGAAAATCGTTAATGGATAAGCTCTCATTTTAGCAATTTCTCTATATAGAAAAATATAGCCATGATTGTAATTGTACAAGTTGGTGTAAAATTAGGTTTGAGATCTCATTGATCCGACAGGTATGTTAAGGTCTATTTGTGTTTTTATCATTTTTTATACATTTCTGAAGTTATACTTCTTTTGGAACATGCAGGATAAAAAATATTGTAACGGAAGTTGCGCACGTAGCATGTAGTGGAACATATAGCGGAAATGCGATACCAGAACTAACGACGCAATATTGATTCTTGTCAGCTGTCAATTTCTGTTTTTAAGAAAATATTATTTGTAGAAATATAACTTCTACCGCGCATACATGAGTACACGCATAATTTTTTATTGTGTTCCCTGTATTTGGAGGCGCAGCCTACCACTTTGATACAAGTGTGTCACCTTCAATGGGGAGATGTTAGATGTGCGACCATTTCCTTCTACTAGCTATAGTCATAATATGGCCAAGTTCCATCGACTCTTGCTAATTTGGATACTTGGAGACTCTATTAGGCTAAAATTGTTCTATTAATAATAACGACGAGATCCAACTGGCAGCAACCATTTACCCCAAATATCCTCCCAGTCCAAAGAGATATTTGTATATTGGTAGTCCATTTCCAAAATCCTGAAATATAACAAAAGGTTATATTTTTTTTATATTTCAGAGACATTAGAAAAAACTGGTATAATTATTAACAATTAATTGATATAAATTAAATGTTATACGTTTTGCATGTAATGAGGCACATATTATTTATAATAAATTACCAAATGAATAAACATTGGTCTTCATGCATTTTGGAAAAAGAGGCAAATTGAGTTACTTGTTGGTGTATTGGTCATGACGCTTGGTTAGTAATCTGGTAGTCGGTGGTTCGAGCTCCATTCCAGTACACCAGCAAGTTAATCCATAGTACAGGCTTTTAGCTTAATTTTTAAATCATAAGAATATTGATGCGACTTCCGTGTTCGCATCTGTACTTGAAAAAAATGAGTTGTTTATTATAGTGGTAATATTGGCATAGGTACTCTTCCACTCGCAACCCCGCTCAAATTAAAGCCTGCACGAAACAAAGATACTCCTCCCCTTGCCTTATACCGCTATTTTAAATTAAAACATGTTTTATTTTATTTTATAAAACTGATCATTGGAAAATGAAAATTACGAAATGCGAATTACGGAAAATCATCACGAGAACTGTTACGTAAGTATGTAATATTTTAAATGAATGATTCATGGAATACATGGACCGATGGCTGAGATTTTAAATTTCATTATATCCATACATAATCACAGAATAAATATGCATCATTAGATCATTTTTCTTCCTGGGTGGACAACATGAATTCTGAATAATCACTATGTCTGGCATGTTAAAAAATTGGGCCGAAATTATTCATGTCTCGTAAAATATCATGCTAATACACATTACGCATTTTTCTTCGTAACCATGATATAATAGCCAGACGCTTGTTGACGTATTGAATTGATAAAAAAAAAATATGTACACCTCCTATTGCGTTTTAGGTCTTCAAGTCTTCCTTAACAAAACGTCGGTGAGTCAGTTAATCAGTTACATCACCTGGGTATACCTGTTTATAATAATTGAACTCGGCCATCATTAGATCTAGGGATTGCAATACATACCGATACACCGGTATTAGAACGGCATCAACTTCACAATACCAAAAAAAAGTTGCCCAGCAGCGAAATTTGGAAAAACGTACTTAGTATTCACAAAACGTAAACACTAAGTAAATAAGTAAAAAGTGTAATTTTTATTATTATTAATACAAGTCTTGAAGCCCAATTATTGTAACGAAATAATTTTACTTCACTAAAGATCAAACCCGGAACCCCCGCTATGATAGTGTCATTCACACTGGATTATGAGTAATATACCTATTAATGTAATTGAATTTATATTTATATGAACTGGAGGAAATTAACGTTTTGTTCTGAAAAAAGGAAATTTTTAGAAAATTACAATTGGTCAACAATACAAACGTCCTAATTTATATATTTAGGGTGCAAACTACGAAAATCCAAAATCACCTGTCGTTTTTCAAGAAAAAAATGTTTACTTTTTATATATTTATATAAAAAATATATTTTTATTTATTTCTAGAAAGAGAAATTAAAATACATAATTAATGTAATGTATGTACCTAAACTTTTTTGTCAGTTACTAAATTATATGGTAAAAATTCAAAGTCACTAGTGATTAAATAACTGAAGGTAAGTGTTTAAAAGATTCAACGTTTGTAGTAGTGGTATGTAGTGGTGTTTGGTGAAAATAAAAATAATTAGTGTGTTAAAATAATTAAGTGTGGGAGAGGTGCCGCGTTTTTTTAAAAATGATTTTAGTAACACAGTTTTTCAAAGAATTTTAAAAATATATACAAATACGCCTATTTACTGTTTATCTTTAATGTACTAAAAAAAATAAAAAGTATTAAATTATTTTAATCAAATAGAAAATCAAAGAAATAAACCGCACCATGAAAATGAATAACATTTCTTACTAACGAAAATTGATTTCTTAATTATTATTAATTATATGTACAACAAAAAAACAATTATCAACTTCGGAATCACATCTAAATTTGCGATTTAACCAAAATATTTTTTTATAAAATTTATATCGGTATTTTGATGAGTCTAATATTTTACTCAAAAACTGACCGATGGCGATGTCACAAAGAGTGGAGATTCACTGCTCTGTCGATAGTTGACGGTTAAGAGCTTGTGATGTCTCCTCTTCTTCGCCTTTCAGCTCGATCCTACTCCTAACTGAGTTTACGCCTTGTTAGAGGCAAACAAGCTATCTATCTACGTCGGGTGAAGGCTCTACGGTTTTTAACGTAGTATTTCCAAACACCCTCGCTTTATTCAAGACCTCCCCAGTTCACGTTGTGTAATTTTTTGTTTCGAACTATAGGGGATGAATTGGTTTTGTGGTAACCCTGACGCAAGCTAAACTTAAATTAAATACTGGGGTATGAAGTTCGTGAATGTTCATGGAAACGCAAACAAAACTACCTAGCACGTCAATTAAGCCCTACGGTGCAATTGCTAAACATACTATGTTCCGTGGCCCTATATTATTTACCTATCATTCCTACGGACTGAAACCACTGCATCTGGTGTAGCTGCGCTTCCAGAGTGCGCGATCCTCTGCTCCCATGCCCTCTCCGCTCGATCCCCCATTGTCCTACCTGTATGGGATCGACCGCCATCCACTGGAAAGGTTAGTGACGTGCCGTTATCACATGCGCATGCACATATAGAGTACATAGATCCCCTGAAAGCCCTCGGGTCCTTCGTAGCCGCTCCTATGGATGATTCCGTCTTCGACGCCCTCGCTGATTAATAATTTTATCTTCCGCCGTTATCTCGCTGTGCTTATTCCCTACGATCTTTTATATTTACTCTGCATTATCTTTATATCAATTACATTGTTACGTTTATTTACTAGCCGGCCTAAGTTCCGTCACCTGTATCTGGCCCTATGTCTCATTCTAGTGGTACGTTGGGTTCTAATGGATAAGGGGTTTGTAGAAGGTATGTGTAAATGTATGTGTACGCGGAAAATGTGGTTGCTTTAAATTCGGCCCCTCCGTACCCAAAGGCTCATCGGTGACTGATCCCATCTTCCTTCTCCCGACACGAGTTCCGGATACGTTGACCTGAGCCTGGATGCGCCTTTTCATGTTGGGCCTCTTCTGTGCAAAGTACCGCACCATCCCTCGCGTCAGTGTCTGGCGTCCGGGCTCAGAGCCAGTTTGCCCCCCGAATTCCAACTCCTCCAGGTTAAACTAAGTTAAACTACGGTATATATACTGAAGCTACTGTAAAGATGGTCCCGGGCCACCTGTCAAGTCAAAAATATGCGAGTGGGGAAGGGGAGTTTCCTAGGCTCCCCAACCCTCGCCTGTGAGCAACTGCAGCCCATTGGCCATTCGCGACACTACAGTGACTGCAACCACCCTCCCAGGTAGTACTTATTATAATCTGATATGCATCAATACGTTCAATCCATTCCAGACGAGGGAAGACATCCGCACGGGTGTTGTGCCACCCGTGAAGAGCCCCCTCATACACTACGTACGAATAGATACATACTAATAAAATATAATATACATACATATACTTACATATACAATACATAAATAAATACTTGTAATGGTTGGTTGCCATGTGGTTTCACGAGGCCATGACCCCTCGTATTAGTAGATGGAAAGGTGGATCTGGACAGTAGGGATATGCCTAGCCCCTGGCCAGGGATGTCGGTGTATTTTCTCCAAATGGTGTACAGCGAGAATCCTGCCATCGATGATGATGGGATCTGCCTAATTATCTCCGACTGATGTGTAACTGGAACCCTGCCATCACTGATGAAGATGATGATGTCACTATCGAAACGTCTCCTGATGACATTTAGCTGAACCGCCGCTAATGATGATGATGATGATGATGATACTATCGTAACGTCTCCTGACTATATATAGCCGAAACACCGCTAATGATGATGATGATACTATCGTAACGACTCCTGACGATATATAGCTGAAACACCGCTAATGATGATGATGATGATGATGATGCTATCGAAACGCCCCCTGGCTATATATAACTGGGACACTGCTAATGATGATGATGATGATGATACTATTGAAACACCTCCTGACGATATATAACTGGGACACTGCTATGATGATGATGTTGATGATACTATCGAAACGCCTCCTGACGATATAAAGCTGAACCACCGCTAGTGATGACGATGATGATGATGATACTATCGCAACGCCTCCCGACGATATATATCTGGAACACCGCTAGTGATGATGATGATACTATCAGAACGCCTCCTGACTATATGTGACTGGAACACCGCTAATGAAGATGATGATGATGATACTATTGAAACGTCTCCTGACGATATACAACTGGGACACTGCTAATGATGGTGATGATACTATCGGAACGCCTCCTGACTATATATGACTGGGACACCGCTAATGAAGAAGATGGTGGTGATGATGATGCTATCGAAACGCCCCCCGACTATATATAACTGGGACACTGCTAATGATGATGATGATGATGATACTATTGAAACGTCTCCTGACGATATATAACTGGGACACTGCTGATGATGATGATGTTACTATCGGGACGCCTCCTGACTATATATGACTGGAACACCGCTAATGAAGATGATGATGATGGTACTATTGAAACGTCTCCTGACAATATACAACTGGGACACTGCTAATGATGGTGATGATACTATCGGAACGCCTCCTGACTATATATGACTGGAACACCGCTAATGAAGATGATGATGACGATACTATTGAAACGTCTCCTGACGATATACAACTGGGACACTGCTAATGATGGTGATGATACTATCGGAACGCCTCCTGACTATATTTGACTGGAACACCGCTAATGAAGATGATGATGATGATACTATTGAAACGTCTCCTGACGATATACAACTGGGACACTGCTAATGATGGTGATGATACTATCGGAACGCCTCCTGACTATATATGACTGGAACACCGCTAATGAAGATGATGATGATGGTACTATTGAAACACCTCCTGACGATATGTGACTGGAACACCGCTAATGAAGATGATGATGATGATACTATTGAAACGTCTCCTGACTATATAGAACTGGGA
>JADDOH010018810.1:0-11815 GCA_016648135.1 Agrypnia vestita
TGACCATGACCGGACTACGCTCAGGTATTCCAATATTTTTATCACTCTACTGAATAAAAATTGTTTTTTTTTTTAGTTAGGCAGCGTATTCGTGATAGGCAGCGATCTGTGCATTCAGTACAACGATTTTGCATCGCCTGCGATGGTCGCCTACCAGATTCATACTTTAAGCCAGACGTACACAATTTGTATATATTGAAAAAGGCCATCAGCCTTTACATTTAAATAAAGATAAGACTCATAATAAGTCATGTAACTTATAAATCAAGTTAAATCTTAGTTTGTCTTTTTACATGACCACACTACATTGATAAACTAATTTAACGTACGCATGTTTATGCTAGAGCAGGTCGAAGACACTTTTAATTGGAATAATGGGCTAAGTTTTAAATAATACTATTTTTACAATAATTGTAGTATCATTTTTTAAATTTATTCAGCTTTTTTATATTCTTGATATTTTTTGGCATCATACATTTTTAAACCTCTGTATAGGTCTTTTCATATAAGCTTGCAATTGAGTTAGTGTGGGTACAGTGCGTAACACGCGCATCGTTTCCTTGTGTTAAGTTACGGATACGCCCCTCTCGTATCCATAAACTTAACACAACGAAACAATGCGCGTATTGCGCAATGTACCCACACTAACTCAATTGCAAGCCCATATGAAAAGACCTATACCTACGTTAAATAATTGTATGTAAAAACGTTTTGCTTATACGGTAATCTTACTCTCTTCCTATTTCAAGTTTAATAATTAGTAATTATGTAAGTATGTACAATATTTCTGGCTAATGAAAAAGAATTGAAAGAATTAACGATACTCCTAATTAAAGCATTAAGAATTATACTAAAGAGAAATCGATACATAAGAATCAACGTGATGTTAGAAAGTCTACAAATAATGACATTTAGACAAAAAATTAAATTTAATGTAGGTACTTCTATTTATATACAAAAACTTTATGGATACAATAATACATTTGAATTAGTAAGAAAAATAAGAAAAAACCAACATGAACATGACCACTGTACAAGAAAAAAAGATGAAATAAGATTGCCATTCAGAAAGAAAAAAAGATCGCAAACTTCTGTGGTGTACATCGGGATGAAGTTGTATGTGAGTCTGCCAGAGGATATTAGAGATGAAAAAAATATGAAAATTTTTAAGAAAAAACTACTGATATTTTACAAAGTATATATTAGGAAATATAAAGGTATTATTGACCTATTTCAAGAATAAATAAATAAATTTTATGTACAGATATCAGAACATACGAGTATTTTTTATTCCCACCCTCATTTCTGCTCTTTTTATTTCCTCATTTCTGCTAGTAAATACTTTTCTTTAAATAATTCCCATTGCCCTTTTAATTCAGCCCTATATTTTTGCTGTTTTTCAGGCCGAAGTAGCGACGATTTGCATTTAATATCATTAATTTTACTGAATTTAATTTTGTTTAATACGTGGCCATTTCGCTTCCGTGTCGGTAGTTTGCCCGCGGTTAATCTTGTAATTCCGTCCATTATTTCCCTTGCCAATGTGTACCAATGTATACCAATGTGTACCAATGTATACCAATGTGTACCAATGTGTACCACTTCATGAGGCAGTAAATTTATGCAACCCGCATTTCTGAGCAAGCTAGATTTACTAACATCTTTTTTAATCCTATCTTTTCTCATCGGCTAGCGGCGCGGAAAGTGCTGAAAGCCATTAATAACACAGCAGACAACTAGCGTAGCAGACAGGGCAACGAACTAAGTGTTTAGTTAACTGCTTAAACCGACAGTTGCACTAGTTAAACTTGACGTGTTATCACGTGATTCCCTGGGTACGAAACAAAGCATAGAGGAAATAAATAACATACAACACTATTTCGTAACATACAACCGTATTTCGTGTGGCCAGTAACGAAAAATGGTAGCAGAGCTTTGTGGTGTGAGCGATGAATTTATTAAAGGTTTACAATTATATTGAAGTTGTACTTCAGAATATTTTGAGTTTGTCCAAATTTTTCAGAACAGTACTGGATCCTAAAAATGTCCTTAGGTTTTCACGGCCGTTCAGAATCTTCTGTGTATAGTTTTCTGGGATATTCTGCCGTGTGTATGTGACCTCTCTGGCCAACGTTTCGGATCCCATTGCAGGGTCCATCATCAGGGCTGATGTGATGAGTGAGTGTTGAAGTGTAGGTTAAGTATTACCTTGCAATACCGTACCGAAGTCAGGGTGTCTCCAAGTTTGTGTTATGTTAAATACTGGATTGCAGTACCGTGTCGAAAGCAAGGTGTGTGTCTTCATGTAGTGTGTTATATATCTACTAACGGATGTCGGACTGTGCGGATCGTCTATTTGATTTATCCTGCAGCGCCGGATACCACGATGTTCTTAACTTAAGACCGTCATCCCTATTAATGTTTACCGGGTGCTTGTATATTTCAATTGCTTCTTTGACCAGGCGCGTGTGGTGACTTTTGGGCTTTCCTAAGATTTTTGGCTCAAATGAAAAATGGTGGCCCGTATCTAGAAAGTGCTCAGCCAGTGCCGATTTTTCCGGGTGACCAAGTTTGCATGCTCTTTTATGCTCATCAACCCTCTTTGAAATCGTGCGTGCTGTTTGTCCCACATACACTTTGTCGCAATTTTGACAGTCGAGCCTATAAACACCGTCGGTCTGAAGGGGATCCCGATCCTTCGCTGGTCTTAAGAGGTCCTTAACCTTGTTGTTTGTGCCGAACACTGTCTTAATATTCTGTTTCTTGAGCGCTTTGGCAATCCTGTCTGTTACATTATGGATATAAGGAAAGAAAGCAATCCCTTTGATCTCAGCTTCTGTGTTTTTCTCGGAGCTGTTATATTTGGCTCTTATGATGTGCCGTATCTGCCGTCTTTGGTATCCATTGCTATCTAGCGCGTCGCTCAGTGTACGAATCTCCTCCTGCAGATGTTCTTCTTGGCATATTCGTTTAGCTCTCGTAGCTAAGGTATTAATTAAACCTCTCTTCTGCCCTGGGTGGTGGTGGGAATCTGCATGCAAGTAGCGGTTTGTAGAGGTCACAGACACACGGCAGAATATCCCAGAAAACTATACACAGAAGAGTACTGGATCCAATAGACATATTTATATTAGAAATTATTACATTCAAACACCGTTCACCTTATTCCTTGCAGTCACCCTCCTATCGATATATTTCTAAGCCTTCACTCTTCTATCGAAAATACTTACCAAATACACAAACTCGTCTACTTGCTTGTTTCAAAATATTCATTGCCTACTAGTATTTTGCACACTGTCTTACATTCTTCCTATCTTTCTCGATTACCATCACTTTTTATTAACATTCATAATAATGTCACATTCCTTTTCCTCGCATACATTATACATCCTGCTAACTAGACTGTAATCTAATTTATCTTTGGCAATTCTCTTATTGGAGATATAGCACTGTGCTGTAACATTTCTCGCAACAATATAAATCAGAACATATAAAACAGTCATTTGTATTAGATAAGTATAAAAGTATAAAATTGTGCGATCCCCCATTTTAACTGAAACACCGGTCAGAACGAATGACGTCACTCCTCAGTATCCATCACCGTGTCTTTGAACCGTTGCCATAGACACAATACAATGTTTATTGAGGCTTGACGTCACGTAGACGAAATTACAGCTGCGGGCGTTTTTGAGCGAAATTAAAAATATGTAGATGAAAATGCAATTATTTGCGTAAAAACTTAGTTTATTACTGAAATAATGTTATTTTCGGTAATAGTAGACGTGTACCTACAATAATATAGAATGTTATTTCAAAATCTGTCATCATGCCTATTATAATAATTTCGCTGTCTATTCGTCTGTCCGTATTTCCGTCTCTCCGTAGTCTGTCTGTCCCCGAAACTTCGTGTTACGTCCCTAACTTCTTTTATAAAAACTTTTTTTTATTGATTCTTTAGGAACCGACATGTAAAATTACCGTCATTTATTATAATAAGAGTTGAAAATTTCAAATCGCACGTAACGCCCGGCGGCAACCAACTAAGCCAAGATTACGAGTTGTTCAATTTTCAATGAAATTTTTCATCAGCAGCCGGTTCCCGTGTAAACAAGCGCCCACCCTCGGGGTAATTTTCCCTGAATAAAGAATTAGGGATGGTCCTCTAGCCCGGAGCTCGGTGGATGGACCCAAGCCGGAGATCATTTACTCGATTGCGTTTAGATAATATGTAGACATATATACGTACCTACAAACAAAAAATTAAGTTCAATATAAAGTGAGCAACATTATTGTGTCTGAATTAGAATGTTCTTCAATTATTATGGGCGTGACTTGGACATCTGTATAAATCTGCAATAACAGAAATTTATGGACTAAATATAATTAAACGAATTAACTTAGTTTATCTCCACTTAATTTTTGGTAAAAACCAACTGGTTTCGGAAACAACGTTACTTTACAAATTATGAACAATCATACCTCGGTGTCAAGTGTCCCAATGGGGGTAAATAGTGGGGGGTGGGAAAGAAATAGGGGATAGGGTGAAAGGGATTCAAGACTGCAAGTTAGATTTTTTTCTTTGGTTATTCACAGTACATTCATTTGATGTATGAATGTATTATGAATGTATTTTGAATGTAAAGAAGAAAACACAAGTGAGTCCACAACTTCTTCTTCGACCAACAACAGATCAGTATTTTTAGCGATTTTACCATACCTCAAAATATTTATGAGTTTTTTCCATCATCCACTTTGGTTAATGAAGCTCGAATATCATTCTATAGGACAATATTCCATGGTAAAAATAGTAATGTTTGGTCTATTAAAAAGACTAAAACAATCATAATACTCGCTATAAATATAGTTCATAATCCAAAAGGTCTTACGCGTCATGCTAGAGGAATAACGGATCTATTGACATGTTTTGAAATTTATATTGCTGATGATGTATTAAATGAAATAGTCAAATGCCGAAATTATAACTTAAACGAAATTACGAAAGTAAAAAATTACAATAATTTATAAGAAACTTCGTAAAATGTATGTTTTTGAACATTTTATACGCAAAATTAAAATGTTTATATACGACGACATTGCCATCGATGATATCATAAAATGTTTGATTTATTTTTGTGAAATGAAACGTTTATCTGAAATAAGTATTATTCCTGTTTTAAATATATATAAATCGTCTTCGAAAAATATTAAAAATTTTTGCCGTATTAGCTATATATAAAATATTTATTTATTTAGAAAATACTTGTTTACAATACTTATTTTAGAGTGCAGTTATTTTTGTGGATGAAAGCTACTAAGGTTCATTATATAAAGTTAAATAAAATACAAAATAAGTTTATACCCACTGCACGCCACTGCTACTTTTAGTCCTAGCCTTATAATTGTGGTGGATTTTAATTTTGTCATCAAAAATTGAAATAATTTTATTTCACGCGAGGACGATAAAAATTGCAAAATTCTCTAAAACCTCTAAAAATCTCTAGCATCTGAAAATATTTAAATATATTTATTTATTCATTAATTTGGTATGATCGTTCTGTTATAATCTGTCTTCTTTTTTTGTATGGAGTCAATGATAGTGAAAATGAGAGAGAAATATATATTTTTGCATGAGTCACACAAAACCTCTCGGCGAATAGGTACTATATTTTTAAAGTAAGCAAAACGCTCGCGTTATGAACATGAAAATAGTTGACTTTTAATGGAAGAAGTCATTTAGATACGAAAACAAATTTCTACTTTGATGTTATTTATCTCAAACGCGAAGATTGCTTTTACAGTTCGCAAATATTCCGGCCGACGCACGGGAAAACCGTCCTGCTCTATATGCGGTTAAGTTTTATTTTTGTGCAAAAGTCTCGTCCTAAAACCACATTTATTTTAGTTTCTGTGTATGTTTTTACTCCATGGTAGATTTTAAAATTAAATTCAGTCTATCCAAGAACCCTGGCCACCGGATGGGGTGATCAACGCAAAAATTATCATATTGAGAGAAACGGTTGAAAAAGTGGCCGCAAAAGGGCATCGTGTGCACGAACGAACTACAACAGAAAAACTGTAGGACACTCAACCTAACACTAAAGTCTGCCATACACCTTCTGTGTACAGTTTTCTGGGATATTCTGCCGTGTATATGAGAACTCTCTGGCCGATTTTTCGGATCCCATATCAGGGTCCATCTTCAGGGATGATGTGATGGGTGTGTGTTGAAGTGTAGGTTAAGTATTGCCTTGCAATACCGTAAAAAAGAGCATGCAAACTCGGTCATCCGGAAAAATCGTGATTGACTGAGTACTTTCTAGATATGGATACAATCGTTTCTCCATATAAAAATAAACAACTTTTCAATAAATTATTCGGTGGGTCACCTCTTCTGAGGGGATCTAATAAACCCCTTCACGAAAACGTGACATTTCTAAATTCCATAATATTGTGATTTCATCTCTTAACGACTGACATTGACATGACTGAAAATTGTAATACCGCATGATCGAATATCCATTATGTCCTTCTCAGGCTGATGATGGACCCTGCAATGGGATCCAAAACATCGGTCAAAAGGGCAGTTAAAACACGGCATAATACCACAAACCAGAAGTGGTTTGGTTTGTGCCTTAACCTAAATAAACCTAAGAACATTCTCAATACCTTGCTGTCTCACAGACGTATATACTATGGTATCGGAAAAAAATATCCGTGAAACCTTTGACAAAGATGTAATATACGTCAGAACCCACCTCCACAGCGCGCCGGGCTACCAGGAACATATAACTTCACGGAAATTAAGCCCGAACGTCACAACTCCTAAATTAAACTAATTGGGTAACGCGAAACTCTGCAACCATTGTTCGTACATGTACTCCGGGCACTCCCGCACTTTTATTCCGACCGGACACGGCGGGACGCTGTCAGGAAAATGGCGAGCGGCCATCGGACAATTAAAATCAAATAAAACGGGACACCTGACGTCAAACTACGGTACTCTGATTTTTTTTTGGCCATAGGTATTGTCACTAGATTGTAGAATGGTGAAGAGGGACCCGCCACTCACCCGAGGCCGTTTTATGAGCAATGGCTCCCATAAGAATGTTCTTGGGTTTTCACGGCCACTCAGAATCTACTGGTTTGTGTCTTCTGGGGTATTATGCCATATTTTTACGACCTTTCTGGCCAACGTTTCGGAACTCATTGCAGGGTTCATAGTCATAGCTGATGTGTTAATGTGAGTATTGGTGTTGTTGTATTGTAAGCAGAGTCACCAATCCGAATATTCGAACCCCGAATATATTCGCCTGTTTTTAAGTATTCGTTATTCGAATACTTTAAAAAGTATTCGTATAGTATTCGCTCATATTTATATTATTAAGATTTTTAATATTTTTCTAAACGAAACAAAGGTTTACGAAAGCTGGAAGTCATATACAAGCATTCATTCATTCAGGTATACGATTTTTTTCTCCAAAAGTACCGCTATCGGCTATATGGAAGTCAGACATCAAAGATGTAAACACCTTTTATCTGTCGGACATCTTCTGATTACGTTTATGGTTTTATGACAACTTTTTTACTATGACAACAAGTTTTATTGCATTGTTTTGTCAACGATGGAGTCGGCTTTCTATTATTCTTTAGTATTTTCCTTTCATAAATACTTGAGCCGACAAACAAGAAGTTATATACAAAATAATGAAAAAAAAATCTTGCTTGTGGGGTGTGAGATATTTTTGTGAGGTGTTTTTTTTTAAATTTGTATTTCAAAATTCAACATTATTTTTAAATATATTTTTGTTCTTTTTTATAACATTAAAATTAAAATAATTTCATTATTGTCTTCAATTATTGTGTTTTTTTTTTTAAATATATATAGAATGTATTTATCATCTGAAGTAAATTATTCCTTTCTTAAAAATTTTGTGAATATATTCTAATCATTAACTATTCGATATTTGAGTAGTTGGAATCACAAATATTTGGAGGCTATAATTGTAACACATCAGCCCTGATGATGGACCAGAAGACACAAACCGGAAAATAGCTCCCATATCGTTTATACACTTTCGCCACCCAATCCGGTATTTTTAATGCTAAATTGGTCATCCTCCTCGCGCTACTTAAAGTAATATTATATATATAATATTATATATATAATATATAATATAATAATAAATAATATAAATTAATATTTATAATAAAATAATATAATAATAATATAATAATAATAATAATAATATGAGTGTAAGCGGTGCGGAAGGGCGTCCCGACAAAATCGCTCCACTGTCATCAATAGCAAACCATACAATACAATACAGTAGAATGAGATATAATGATATGTGTGATGTTCTTGCGTGCGTAGGCAATATAACTCGGCCTACGCACTTGGGAATAATCGGGTTCTTCTAGTAGTACGCGTTACGTAGGTAACAACATTTATTGGAGACACTGCTTTATAATACAATATGTGTACAACTGATTCGGACCCCGGTGAATCTCGTTCTGCCCGGTGCGGCGCAACAGCACGGGCGCCATTCACTCGTCTCGCTCGCACGCTTGCCTCTCCCTCATCCAAGCGTCCGCACATTCGTCACACCTCCCCCACACTTATCTTTCGAACCCCCCTTTACTGGTTCCTACAAATCTTCCGTGGAGAAGGTCCCTCCTCCGGAGCAGGTGTCCTCTGTCTGCGGAGTCACACGGATACTGCATCTGAAACAGAAAGCATCCGTCAGCAACCCTTAGCGAACCTGGAGGAGCGGTCCGACCCATGAAGCAATCCTTGAAGCTTCAGTCGGTCGAACCCTTTTTCCAACATCAACCGTACAACGTTACTTGGCTCTTATTTGATTAACATGCCTTTTCCATACTTGATGAGTACCTTCAATTTCGACCAAATAAATGGAATTCCCTACTTTCTTTATAATTTTCCCTGGAACCCATGTAATCTTATTTACTGCTCTGAAATCTTTAACAAAACATTTTTGTTCAATATCCAAATATTTCCTCCTTCTCCCCCAAAATAAAAAGATTGCCTGTCCGGACTTTTTTCTAAACACTTAACCGTTTCTTTGTTCACTTTTCTCGAACTGCACGCTTTTTCTATGGGTATGAACATGTCGAACGTTGTACGTAATCTTCTACCAAACATTAATACCGCAGGTTCCAAGCCTGACGAACTATGTGGCGAATTTCTATAATCTATCAAAAATTTATCCAATTTATCCGCGTAATCTGACGGAAACTTGTTACAGAATGTTATTTTCTTCAAAAAATTTTTACGCGTTTTAACTGTATTTTCAGCCTGACCGTTCGAGGCTGGTGAAAATACAGGCGATGTCAAATACTTTATTCCCCGTTCCTGGCAAAAATTTTGGAACTCGTTTGACATAAACGCCGTTCCGTTATCCGAAACAATGACTTGCACGTCTCCGAATTGCGTAAATAATTTTTTTAACGCCGCGATAGTGCATACCGTGTTTATTCTTGGCATTTCTAAACATTCGAGCCATTTTGAAGTCGCATCACAAATAACTAAAAAACATTTCCCTGCTACAGGTCCAAAAAAATCAATATGAATACGTGACCACACATTTCCTTGTAAAGGCCAACTGTGAAGGTTATCCTTCGGTGGACCAGAAGCTATTCTGGAACATATGTCACACGCCGCCACAAGATTCTCAATATCTTTATCTATTCTTGGCCAGTATACATAACCACGCGCTAACCCTTTTGTTTTTCCCGATCCCAAATGAGCTCTGTGAAGCATATCTAATACTTGTTTACGTAATTCTGTAGGTATGATTAATCTATGTTTCCAAAAAGTACAATTATCACTGATCGTCAATTCCCACCTTTTTAACCAAAAATGCCAAATGTCATCTACTTTGTTTACTTTATCCAGCCATTTTGTTCTCGAAAAGTCTAAAACTTGTTGTAACACCGTATCATTACATGTATATTCACTAATTGTTCGTACATCCAATCGTAATACTTCACTGTCATTTAATAAATTAATATACGAGTCCACCGTTTCACTTAAAGTGTTAATTCCTGATACTTGAATATCAAACTGTTCCATGAACGGTCTACCAACTAAGGTCATTGACCCTTTTTCAATTACTACGAATTCCACCTGTTGACTGATATGTTTAAACAACACGTTTAAAAACAATTTACCACATAAAACAAAATTTGTATTATCATAGCTATGCAATTTCATATCAGTAGATAGCAACGGAATATTATAAAAAATTTCATCGTAGACCCTTTTAGGTAATACGTTTACACTCGATCCTGTATCAACTATGCAATTCAATTGTTTACTACCGATATGCAATTGGATCATAATCGGTTTACTAGAATTATTACCTGACGCCATATTTATCGAACTACCTATGTATTTATCAATGACTTGAACTTTTTTTTGTTCCTTATTCCTACATACCTTCTCGAGGTGTCCCGACACGTTACATAATTTACAAATAGAATGTTTAAACTTACAAAACCTCCTTATATCGTAATTACTTCCGCAGCAATAACAACCCACGTTACCTGTAGGTATAGTTGACTTCTGATCTTTATATGAAGACGTAACATTTTTTTCAAACCTACCCGAAGATTTTGTGGTTGTACTGTTACCTTTCGGTTTTGGTATAAACTGCGATTTACCTACATAACAAGATTCTCATTTATCGATATATTTTTCCATTTTTAAACTAACAGATTCAAAGGTATATGCAATCCCTTCCATATGAGAAAATGATTCGTCTTCCGATTCTAAATATAACTTTTCTTTAAGTTTACGATTCCAAATTCCAGTAACAAAAATATCTTTTAATGTGTCATCTAATCTTTTCCCAAATTGGCATGAATTGCCCAATTTTTTTAACCTTACAACGAAATCTCTTACACTTTCATGTTCAAATTGTTTTGCCGCGAAAAAAACTTCTCTTTCATGAAAAATAGAAATGCTCTCGTTACAATAGGAATCTAAGTAATCCCACAATACATCAATATTAACATCCGTAATTTTCTTCGGTACACATAAATTTTGCAACAAAATGAAAGTTTCTTCGGCCAATGATGTTAGAAAAATAGCTCTTTTTTTTGTATCTGACCATTTACCCTCATCATTAGCAACAAGGTTTTGTTCGAATCGAACCTTATACACCTTCCAGGCATCGTTCAGGTGGCTGAACGTGAGCGCTCTCTGCTCCATGCCTCTAAAAAAAAAAAAATCACTACCCCCAGACAAAGAGAACAAAAAGTACTTAACTTTCCTGCTCCTGGAGTCAGGATCCTCTCCACCTGCGTCCTTGGTAGTCCTCGGCTAAAGTCCTCTGCGTTGCCCTCCGCCGATCCTCCTGCTTGGCTGCCTGCTGCGCCCTTCGCTGCACAGTCTGCCCTTGCCGAACTGCCGCCACTCCTCCTTGAAGATGAGCCGTCCGCCTCTCTTGGGTCGCCTCCTCGGCACCCTGGGTCCTTTTCTTTCTTCTTCAGCTCCGCTGAAGACGATCCTCTTCCAAGTATTCGCCTTGCCACAATACTTTCTTCTCGGTCGCTGTCCGCTCCGTAGATTTCTCTCCGACCTCGTCGAAAAAAAATCCGTCCTTACTGCGCCGCCACTAATAATATCGGCGCACCCAGATTACCGCCAATTTGCCAGTAGTGCCGCTCCGTAGACGTCTCCCTGTAGATTATTCAATATTTTTTTCCAACCTTGTCGAAAAAAATATGTCCGTCGGCTGCGCCAATGTGATGTTCTTGCGTGCGTAGGCAATATAATAGACTGAGAGCCCGCGAC
>JADDOH010018812.1:0-22515 GCA_016648135.1 Agrypnia vestita
CTGCGCCTTGTACTGCAGCCATCAACACTCGCCTCATATTTTTTCTGTACTATCCTGTCCTTGTTCATACGTTCCACAAGACCAAACCATCTCAGCGATCTGCTCCTATTTCATGAATCTTCTGGTTTGTGTCTAATAATAAAATATATTAACTCGTGGCGTCTGATTGATTGATTGCTTGTCTGACAAAAAATTTTGGATCGATTTTTAACCCTTTTTCCGTGATCCAATCGAGCTGAAACTTTGCAAGTAGACTGGCGACGATCAAGAAGATCTATCAAATTTTCGTTAAAAAAAAATAATAATTATAGTATAATTTTGGATTTTAAATTTTTAATGGTTTTTTCATACAACTTAGTAAGTTGTATGGAAATTCAGACGTATATAGTAAACACGAAACCCGAAAATGAAAAAAGGAGTATTGTAAAAACTTGGTTTTTATGGGTTACTTTTTTACTTCCTTTCTTTTAACTCGTGGCGTTTGATTGCTTGCTTGTCTGACGAAAAAACTTGGATCGATTTTTAACCCTTTTCCCGTGATCCAATCGAGCTGCAAGAAGATCTATCAAATTTTCGTTAAAAAAATTAATAATTATAGTATAATTTTGGATTTATCAAATTTTGAATGGTTTTTTCGTACAAACCAGTAAGTTGTATGGAGACGCATATTATAGACACAAAACCCGAAAATGAGAAATGGAGTATTGTAAAAAATTGGTTTTTATGGGTTAATTTTTTTTAATGTCTATCTACAAAGTTGCTCAACCAATTGAAAATATATAGATTTTTTCTTCTATCCCCTGCGCCTCCCCTGTTAACATCGTACCACAGGACTACAGTTAGCGGCAGCAAACTCCGCGATCGCCCAGTGCGACCAGCTCGGCTGCTTACCGCTCTTGCATGTGAATTGGGGGTATATCTCAGCATTCTGATAGGCAAAACAATTATTCATATTTATCATTAAACGACATCTGATTTTACGCTATTAGTAGAGTAACATAATGATGTGCGAAGAATAACTTACTACATTTGCTTAGTTGTAAAGGGAAATGAAATTTAAGAAAGGGAAACTTATTTATGGATAATTTTTATAGGTAAATAGTCAAAAATACAATTAATGTGAATAGAATTGATAGTTTAGTTGTTGTGGTAGATTAATACATATTCACTACATGTGTGAAAGAACTACGATATAGGGTAGTTAAAGTAGGTCGGGAACGAATCTGTATGAGGTCTGTGCCGAACTGAAAGCGTGGTCCCCGTAGGGAGAGGGGGAGACAATGTAGGTTGGTGGAGCATACAGATTCCAGCAGACACGGTTGACCATTCGGGGATACAAGAGACAGTGGGTGCCGCAAGGCGGCTCCAGGGGGAGGGCGAGCGGGAAATGGAGAAGAGAGGGGGTGGGGGGTGGAGGAGGAGAAAGAAGGGAAAAAAGGCGGCGGAGAGAGCAGTAAGGGGGCGGGCGGCAGCGATCTGGACGGAGCAAAACCACGATATTGACAGCCACGTATATATAGACTATGGAGGGAGACAGGGGGCACGTTTTAATCGGGTGTGGCAGATTATGACCAGTTGCTTAGGCGGATGAGATGGATCCTTTGTGATATGTGTAGGCTCCGTGAGGTAAAGTATATAGAGTAATACTGTGTTGGCACTGATGGGTGCTTAAGCTGATTGGTACCCGTGGATGACGGCTTCCGCTACAGGGTCGCGTCGCCAGCCCGCACCGGCGCCAATTTACCTGCGTTACATTGTCGAGTGGGATGCGTATTACATTACGTGTTTTATCCTTCTTCGTATTACTCTTCTCTTTATCTTGCTAGAAAGAAATTAGAGAAGGTATAAGGTGTTGTATGCTCAAGCTGCAAAGAATATTAAAGGTGGGATACTTATGATGAAAATAAATCCCTAATTGAGCAAGCTCGCGCAATCTTTATCCGTATAAAAAAGATATCCTGCAGTCATTGGATTACGAATGCGAATGCTATGCAGATGCTACGTATTTTCGATATAAGTTTATAGAATGGAAGCATAGACAGCTAACAAAGTATTTACAAGGTCACAAGGTGTTTAAGATGTGGATCTCGGGTGAATGAAGAAAACAATCAATTTTAATTAATTAAAAACTTTGTGTTAACCACTTGGAGTAACTTTGCATCTTACTACCCATTACTTGTTTTAGTAAACAAATTAATTTTTAAACGGGGGCGTGGCTACAGTTATGGTGTGGGGTGATTGACGAGTAGACTCCGAATTGGGGAGTATACCAAATAATGGTCTATTCATAAAATTTATATTGGCTTTAGTGCTCAGACATTTCTTGATTTCTAATATTTCTACGTTTTCCATTCTAAGGCCTCTATTATTTACATGGAAAATATCGATATCATTTTCTTGTCTAAACGTGTGGCCTATTTCCAAAAGATGGTCGGCGAATTCAGAGAAGTTATTGTTATTGAAACATCTTAAATGTTCCTTTACTCTTACATTAAAATTACGTGCCGTTTTACCTTTATAAAATGCCCAACAGACATTACAATTCAGTTTATACATACCGGAATGATTTAGCCAGTCGACTTCGTACTTGGAGTTTATTATAAATTTGCCTAAGAAAAATAAGTTATTTAAGCAGTAAAAACTTCAAAACTTCAATGTCTCGTACATGTAATGAGACATCCAGTGATGTAGGAGATCTTGAACCTCATAATGTAGGATGGCCATGGTAGCCAATGTCCGTTGAACGAATACGGCACAAAAAGAAGAAGATCGTCTTCATGGCAGTATTAAAGAATAAGTGATTTAAAAGAAGAAAATATTTTGAAAGGATTCTAAAAAATGCGTTTATATACAAGTTGAGATTAATAGGATTTTCAATAAAATAAAAGTATAAAATTCAACGACGCGAATGACGTCACGCCTAAGCATCCATCACTGTGCCTCCGAACTGTTGTCATAGTCACAATGCAATTTATTTTAGGTAGATGAAAATGCAAATATTTGCGTAAAAACTTAGTTAATTACTTATTTAAAAAAATATCTTTGTAATCCCTTATTAGTCAGTCAAAGTGTAACATAATACAAAATAAGATAATAATAAAACTTATTATTGTTATTATTATTATTATTATTATTATTATTATTATTATTGTTGTTGTTATTATTATTATTATTAGTATTATTATTATTGTTATTATTATTATTATTATTATTATTATTATTATTAATATTAAGTTAATTAGTGTTTTCAGATCACGATTAGTCATAACACTTGAAAAGCTTATTATAGCTTTTTTATAGTTGAGAGATGAGTCCTTTCACTCCACTTTAGGTTTAAACACCAATAATTATTGTCAATAAACGAAACTTTTCTTGACAAAAACAAGACTCAAGTATTTTTGTAATAAAAATATTAGTTTAAATACCTGTGCCTGCGGTACGCACGCGTAGATTTTTAGTAACTTTTAGTCATATTTTATCAATTTTTGTATTAACCTTAGCATATAGACATATATAGTCGTATACTTTTTTATAGAACTTTTTATGTTTTACAACTACTCTACAAAAAGTATTTAAATATCTCTTATCCTTAAGGCAGCGTTCGTAAAAAACGCATCTCTCTACCATTTTTTCGTCACCGCGAAAATCCATTTTATTTTAACGGGATAATATAAAGCCTATATAATAAATATATATATAAACCCTAAATATTGTGAAAGAATTTTTGAAATCGGATGAGTAGTCTCAGAAATTGCCTCCTACATCCAAAATTACAAACTTTACCTCTTTGTATGTTAGTACCTATAGATGTAGAAATATTTTAATATAATTACGTTTTATAACGCAAAGGTACGATAATATTGAATTATATGAAACAATCTATTTTATAATCTTTTTAGTGGCAACCTGTATAAACTTAAAATTACTTTAGCCGTAATTTCTTGAAAACTCGTGTAATATGGACATTTTAAAGTTCACAGCAGAATTTTGAACGCTAAAGAACTATTAAAAATTAAATACTTGTGTGCGGATTAAACAAATATTTTCAGATAATTATTAAAAATGTTCCTAGTTCATAAATGAATAAACATTATCTTGCACGCTAGTCCTGCGGATGCCTTAAAAACATTCAGATAATGTCGGTAAAATTTATTTATACCGGTATTAAAATCTATTCCGTGATTTGTGAAATGCAGTCAGGTGTCCTTAGATATTTTGCCGCCCAAGACAGGTTAAAAAAATGCCGCCTTTACAAATGCAACTAAATTTTATCATCATCGTGATCATTTCTGTCGCCTTAATCGTGAATAGGAACTTCTAGTCAATTTAATAATCAAATTTAAATTTATTATTAATTTATATACAAATTTTTTATTAAAACTTTAAAGGTGTATGAAAATATTTTTATTCATCACGGTGAAAAAAAATTCCTTATTATCTTTTCTTAAAAACACTCAATTTTTATTTTTTTCAAAAATATTTCTGGTACTTGACTATAAATTAATATAATACAGAATGATGAAATATACAGAAACTGATTCAAAGGATAGTAAATAATTATTTAAAACATTTATGGATAGAATTTTGATTAAATTAAATTGGTTATTTATAATAAGTAAGCTGTTTTTTCATATTATAATTAATTTGATTTAAAAAAACTTAGCACAATGCTTTTGCACTAAATATTAAAAATAGCGCGTAAAAATATTGAATGTTGTTTTTTTTTAATAAAAATTTTTGTTAAAAAAAACTCTCATTAGGCTCCGTTTTTGAATTGTAACTTATTTTGGGATTTCGAAAAATAGTTGTTTTTTGAATTATATCAACATTATACTGTTCAAGTCAATCCTCACAAAACTATAATGTCTCAATAACAAAACATCACAAATAACCTATATCATATTTTCTTTTAATTATGACTCCCCTTGAAAAAGCCGCCCCAAGACTTTATTTGAATTTCTTTCTTTAAGTACAGCCCTGGATATAATCAATATTAATATTTTCTACATCTGCCTCAATTTTATAGAAAGATGTGATATTATCTAAAACAGCAATTAGCGTTTTTTTAAATCCGCCCCTTAAAGTTTGTTAATTTCGGCAAATCAATTAATTATTAGTTTCGGAAAGCAAGTATATAAAATATATTATAATTATTTACGTCGTAATTTGCGATTTAAAAATGATTTGTTTCACATGAAATTTATTTCCCTTCTCAACGAAGTCCTGCGACTTTCTACAGGCTGGATCTGCATACCTTCAGCCTGATCTCAATTACCAATAATTGGCCTCCTGCAGCTTCCAGCTTTACCACTTGATCAGCGGAGGCCTTCAAAAAGGCAATAAATAAATTATTGAATATAATTTATTGATTTTTCTGTACTTAAGCGATTTATTGCGTGATGAAGAAAATTAAATAAATGAGGGTTAGACCAATCGCAAACTAGCCACCTGCTTTATCACATACCAAGAACTACATTTAAATTAATTACCTGTATATATTAACATTTAATTCTGTCTTACTATTAAATTTACCCTCACCCTCATATAGAATTACCTTTATTCATTAATTACAACTCATTAAGCATTACGTTTCGGACCATTAAATATACTAACTAACTTTATCAAATAAAAGATTTGGTTTTCCTCGTAATTAAATTGAGACTTCCAAAATTATGACTCGAGAGTACTTCCATCATTAAATTCCAAATAAAATATATATTTCTTAACTATAGTGTCTGGACTAACTACCACGTTCACTCACCGTTACGCTGGCTGCATAGACTAGGTGATTTGGTGATTATTATTACTATAAATTTGTTGACTTTTCATTGAGATTTCATCTAACTAGTCAACTTTTTCGAGTCACCTACAATAAATTTTAAGAAATTCTTATTAGTTTAGTTAAGTTAATATTGACGTAATCATCATCATCAACACTTTTGACTCTCAATCCATGGTGGGTCTTACCCTGGTGGACCTAAAACTGTATATGAATATTTATTTTAAAAATGTTATTTTTACTGTGAAAATTAACAAACTAACTAATTAACCGTCATGCCGTTTTTCCGGAGGGGTAGGTAGAGAGGATAGAATACCGAAGTAATTAATAATGATTAAGAATTTTCTAACTTGCACATCACTTTCATACATCTTTTCTTGCACGTGCTACGGTTGTTGATGCTTTTAGCAGAGCTATCCTCCAATATTTGTAGAATCTATCTGATCGTACATCTATCCTATATATGTATATATAGGATGTAACAGAGGTAGTCCACAATAGTTTTTTTTTACAGGGGAAATTTATAGGTGAATTTCTGCCTTAATCATCCGATATTTTCTTTGTTTTGTCTACCACGCTACAGCCAGCATTACTTTCACTTCTAATTTGTTCATTTCTCACTCTGTCGACCAAAAATTTTCCACGCAACCGCCTTAGTGACCGCATTTAGTCTGCTATCATTTTTTTTGCCAATCCATACTTCACTTCTATATTCAGAGTTGGCACTAGAACGTCCTTATGTACCGCTAGTCTTGTTTCTTTTGACAGATTCTTATTGGCCATAATGGCATTCAGAGCACCATTTGCTTTGTTACCCGCACACTCTCTCCTTTCGATATCGTTCTCAGCCTTGCCGTCTCTACTAAACATACTTCCAAAGTACACAAACTCATTCACTTGTTCTAAGCATTAATTGTTTACAATTACATCACACAGAATTATATACCGCTATTTTTGCTTCCTTTGAAATATTCTTATTGGCCATAATTGCCTTCAGAGCGCCATTTGCTTTGTTTCACGTTCACTTATTCCAAGCATTCGTTGCTTACCGAACATCACACTTAGTCAATCTAGTTAATTATTATTTATTAATTGTGACTGTGTATTGCGATCATTTCCTCATAAATCTTATCATGAAATATTAATTCTAATTATTTATTCGAGCGCTCATATTATAATAAAATAGAATCGTATTATTCATTTTTCATCGAGTTTGTATAATATTTGTTTTGCTGCTCCTACGCTTTCAGTGTCCCCGGAATATAATTCAATTTAACCGCTTGTTGGTCTAACGTAGCCAGACAGACCGAGGACCAAACCTTAGGTAATTTTATTATTAAAAACTTAAATAAATTATGAAGTAATTTAATAATTTGCGTAAACTTAGGTTAATTAACATTTGTATCAAATAGCTTAGTCATATATGGCGAAAATCATTGAATAAACATATACTGCCTGGATTGAATAAATATCTACCCTAAAGAAGGTTCAAACCTTCGCCGAAGTAAGGTGATTATTTATTCAAATAAAGTGGTGTTGAGATAAAATAATAGTTTTATTTAAATTATTATTATATTGGTTAAATCCAAGATCATGGGCCTCATGACCGATCTTTCTGAGAGTAAGTATCCACAGTTGAGTGTCCTGATTTTAGGATAAAATATAAATGACTATCAACTAATCATTTACATAGTTACTACACTTTAAAATTTCCATAATTTTTATAATACATTTTGACATTTAAGAGGCTTTATCTAAAAACAAAACGTTACTCATAGACATTATTTAGTTGAAGAGAATTTTATTAATAGATAATATCAAATATTCACGCGAATAGATAGTAGAAGCATAATGAAAACTGAATGTAGTATTTTTGTTGCTTTATATTTTTTTCGTATTCATGCTCTCCGCTGTGACTCATCCGTCAAAATGTATGGTGAAATTTTCGAATCTTTAATTGAAATATATTTTTAATACTTACTTAAGCGTCAATTCTGTTTTATTTTGAAATCATGACACTCAATCGAGGATATTTACTCTAAAAAGATCGGTTATATCACCCTTATTCTTGGATAACGCCATCATGTCTAGCCACAATATGTTTGCCTCGTGTGAAAGTTAATACATAATTATTGCAAGACTTTTCCTTAAAATGATGAGCAACATTAATTTGGTTTGCAATACTTAAGGCTACTTAACTAAAGGGATTATTTTTCGAAAACGTAAGCACTATTTTTCACGTAACGTACTGGAATGTTTTGTACGATTACAGTAAAATACTTAAACGTTGACATTTGATACCAGCTCAGAAAAATAGCGCATTAAAGAGAATTTCTGAAATCCTCTTAGACATCAACACACTGTTTGTTGTTGTATTGACATACGAATATTTCAAGTAGAAGTAGGCTAAGAAATTCAAGAGGGGTCAGTCAAATCGTTTTTGATTCCTTCAGATTTTTTTACGAAATATTTATTAATTTTCCCTCTATACTTTCCTTCTTACTTCACTTCAGAAATTGTACGTCCACGAAATTTTCTTTGCAACCCTTAGGTACTTGTAATTTTCTTTATATAGAATATTATAAATTCAAACCGAACGGAATATACAAATATTTTGGAAAGATTTGAAGGTAAATAGAATGTAAGGGATTTGCGTATAAATGTTTTTTTTTTTTTTTTAAATAGAGATGCGTACACGGAACACGTGTCACATCAATATTCTTACTATTTTCAAACTAAGCTAAACGCTTGTACTATGAAAATAGGACTAACTTACTAGTCTGGGCTGAGATTTGAACCTTATTGAAGATAAAGAGGAAGAAGAGATTGAAATTTATTTATTTATTCTTTATTGATCGTAGAAAAGCTCCAGGAGCAATGAAAGATGGTATTGGTACAATAAGTTAAATGCTACAAGAAAAATGAGAAAGGAAAGTCTTTGGGCATGGCGCAGATTCGTCCGGCTCGACGATTGAGATATGACTTATGCCACCGCGGCGTCGCCTATTATCCGCCTAGAACTCCTTTTATTCTCGATCATCACATTCCGACACATTCTGTAACATACACACCGCCACACACTTCAGTTTCACTGCCAAATTTCTCTATCTTATTGGAAATTGACTTCATGCTTTTTTTCTCTGTATATTTCCATTATGTCATTAATTTCTTCAGACTGATTTCATCTTTGAAAGCAACCAGTCCAAAATATCCATCCAAATCACATCCTAACCTAGAAGCCCGCCTTACTCCAGCATCCAGCATTGCTGCATATTAGAGAGAGATACTGGCCCCTCACAAGCGACATGCCACAGCTCGCTAATGCCGTTATTACATGATAAATTTTTAATGTTAATACTTACTTTTTTCTTTTCGCTCCTAATCGTTCTTTTTTCATCTTTTATACATCCTATTTATTTACTAACGCTAACTTTTTATGTTAATAATTATTACTTAAATACTGAAGACCACCGCAAAGATAGAGGGATAACTAGACCCCGTCATCCCAGGAGGCATAGTTTTCAGTACCACAGATCAACAGATCTACTAAAAAAATTTAAACCCACAACTAAGAAAACAAAAATTTTCTGTAATATAATTTAAGTATTTGTTTTGTCATGCTATACCAGAATTGAACATTTCTATTGTTCAAATTTAGCATAGTAAGTAGTTGGACATAAAGTACACATATTCGCCTATTTCGTTTGTTTCGAATGAATTGTCAAAATTGTCATTTCAGCAAAATATCATCAATTTTCTTTCAAAATTTCCCTACATGTGCCAAGAACATCGAGATATATGCCATAATACGAGATAAATAATGATTGTAAAATACATGTCTACCGGGCGAACACATCTGTAAATGGGTATGTATGGATTCATAAACTAAATTAGTACGCTGAGAATTTGTTCGCGTTCGGTACATACTTAGCTAATTGTTTATAACGTGAAAAATTCATTAATCAGTGTCTTGTCGTAATTATCTCTGTCGCGTCGTTCCTCTCATTTTTATCATTTTTTCACGAGGCAAGATTTTTGGCCGACATGGATTTATTCATTATTTTAAGACAGCATATTTTTGTGGAACATTATTATTAGATTTTTCTTTTAGGTATTTTTAACACGTTTATTTTCGGCATTTTAAATTAGTTATTTAACTTGTAAATACAGCACATAGACAAAAAATATTTTAAATCAGAATAATAGGATTACAGTATTTTTCATGTAAACAAAATGCAAGCACCGCCGGGTCTTGAGCTCGAAACAATTTATTGTAAGTAGACAACGTACCCAATTAAGCTGTAACATTAATTAAATTAAATCACTCGAATTTTAAAACCAACCATCATTTTAAAGTAACCCAAAAACGATTGAATAGAACCTTATATTCTTATTTTTTCTTGGTATCTTTCTCAGTTGCATATTTAATTTATTTTAAAGTAGATTACCCGCGCGACTTCGCACGCGGATTTTTTTATAAATTTTTTGTGTTATACAACTTCTCTACAGAAAGTATTTAAATATCACTTATTGGTGAGGCAGCGTTCGTAGAAAACGCATCGCTCGACAATTTTTTCGTCGACTTTAGTTGCAAAATAGGTCACCACGAAAAACGGGATAATATATAGCCTTTATCCACACTGAAAGTCCATTCTTAATATTGGTGAAAGAGTTTTTGAAATTGCACGAGTAGTTTCGGAGATTACCTCCTACATCCAAACTTACAAACATTTCCTCTTTATATATTAGTAGGTATAGATGTCAAAATTTTGTAAAAATTGTTATTTGCCACAAGATTTTATGAAAATTATAATATAATAGATTTTTTCTTTATAGTACAATTAAAACCATTTAAACGCCATTAGGTATCATTTGGGTGCTATTTTTCGTATTTGTAACTAAAGGATGTGACAAAAAAAATTTCATTTTATTTTTATATCTTGTACATTCTGTAAATGTTGACTAATTATTCAATTGACAAGAGAGTGCATATAAATAATAGAGTGGATGTAAAAAGTAAATTGATTAATTTTGTGAAAATATGTACCGAGACCATAACATTAACCTTATCAAATCTGAAAAATATATGAATTGTAAGTAGCTTCTTAGTGTAGTGGTTATGATATTTGTCGTGTGATCCAGTGGTCGGCTTGAGCCCCATTCTAGGACCAACAATTTAATCCTCTTTCATAGCACAAGCGTTTAGCTTAGGTTGAAAATAATTAAAACATCAATGTGACACATATAAATATTGTTTATTCTTATCTAATTAAATCTCTATTTTAACATTTCTATCGTAAAAAAAAATATTAATAATTAAAATGAATAAAAACAAAATTAAAAAAATGTGACATGACCCACTATTAATTTTAGCGAATCACCCAAAATGGACATCATCTTTTGCGTTCTCTTCAATAAGTTTCTCGTAATTCAGATTTAAGTTCAAATCATGTAGGTATGATACCAATGGTACATTAAAAGTATGCTAAATATTTAGGTACCTGGCGACTAATTTTTCGTCTAAATTTTTAGACACGTAATAATTGATAACACCGAATAGTCGAGCTGCGTCGCCTTATCAGTGCGGCAACCTTGAGATATTTCCTGTATCTTATCTCGGTAAACAGAGGCAGACTGTTTTTGTCTTTTTCCGACAAGTGTGCAGGAATCTGATTTTTGAAATCAGTTTAAAAAACGAAAATCCATCACCTTCTACAGTAAGACCCCGCTTAGCGCTTAGCTGTTTCAGTATTACGCGATATTACTTCTTCTTCTTCTTCTCGTGCCCTGTCCGTTTAGCGGACGTTGGCTATCATGTTGGCTATGCGGACTTGTTTACTGCGGCTCGAAACAGCTCCACAGTAGACTGGCCAAACCACTGTCTCAAGTTTTTCAGCGATGAAGTCCTCCTTCTTCCAGGGCCCCGACTTCCGGCAATCTTTCCCTGCATTATGAGATGCAAGATCTCGTATTTCTCTGGATGTCTCATCACGTGTCCTAGATATTGAAGTTTTCGGATTTTTATTGTTTTAATAACTTATTTTTCTTTATTCATCCGAGCCGTAACATCTTCATTCGTAACTCTGTCCATCCAGCTTATTTTGAGAATTCTTCTGTAGATCCACATCTCGAATGCCCCTAGCCGCCTTATCAGTTCTTCGGTGAGCGTACATGCTTCCATTCCATAGAATAATACTGAAAACACGTAGCATCTGACCATTCGAATTCGTAATCCTAGGTTAAGATCATGACATGTGCGATATTACAATCCATTAGAAATTTTTGGAAAAAAACTAGACAGAAGAGGGACCCATCACACACACAGGGCCGAGCTGTGAGCAAAAGGTAGCTCCCATATCGGCGCTACACTTTCGCCATATCGGTATTTTTTTAATGCTTAGGTGGCCGTGCTCACCGTTCCGCTGACACTCGTAGGAATGCGAGCGGGGCGGGGGAGGCGTCCACACAAAACTTCTTCCCTGTTTCCGAGGCGCAGGGACAAATAAAAATTGTAACATACTTTTATCCACTAAGCGGGAATTACATGTTACATATATACAAGAAATGCTACTACTGTTAAAGTACAAAATATGAATGAACAAAATCCATAGAGTCCATAGCGTGACGCCCAATAAATGAGACAAATGTTTATTGGAAAACACAAATAACGATTAAGATACAAATGCAAGAAATAAATTAAACAAATTAAATGTGACATATAACATAAAACATAACATATAATAGGAATAAGCGTAAATATAATGTTTTTATTATACTCCCTTTCTCATGTACTAGTTGAAACAGGTTTGGCGCTTACCCCACGCGTTGGGCTTGAGTCGGGCGACGCTACGAAAGTAGTATAGATGTTATCTACAGCCTCAATGATGATTCTTTTAACTCGTAGCGTCTGCTTGCTTGCTTGCTTGTCTGACTAAAAAACTTTGGATCGATTTTTAATCCTTTTCCCGTGATACAATCGAGCTAAAACTTTGCAAGCAGACGCGGGACGACGGTAAAGATTATCTAACAAAAGTCGTTTAAAATTTTTTAATAAATATGGTATAATTTTGAATTTTTCGAAATTTTAATGGTTTTTTTCGAATCGGAATCAATAAAAAGTAACCCATAAAAACCAAGTTTTTACTATACTCCCTTTCTCGTTTACTAGTTGAAACTTTTTTTTTTCGCTTAACCTACGCGTTGGGATTCGGTCAGGCGACGCTACGAAAGGGAGTAATAAAAAAATTCCAAAAATCCAAAATTATACCATATTCAGGTTTCGCGTTGTAACGTCTCTACCTGTTCACCTAAGCTAAATACCTAACTATAAAGTTTAATAATGTAAGTTTTACGAAAAGCCCAAAGCTTGAGACTTTAAGCTACCGAATTAAGCTTTATTACGACTTTTGTGACTTTTAAGCACACACTTTATGCTTTAAGCTTCTAGACAAAACCTAAGGGCTCTTTCAGAGTAAGGGCGGGTGCGGACGCTGGCGCGGGTGCGTGTAGTTCAAATGTACCTACACGCCTCTCGCCTTCACAGTGCTCGACCGCGGGCGCGCCTGCATAGGGGCGGACGCGGGCGCAGGTAGCGCTCCCAGCGCGCGGCCGATTCTGTTGGCCCAATCCGCCTGTATCTTTCACACTGCTCGAGCGTCTGGCGGTAGCTAAAGCGTCTGGTTCTAAACGTTTTTGATCTACACGCCACAACATGGAAATCGGTACGGAAGAATTTATATCCGCAGTGCAACATCGCACTGCTATTTGGCAAAGCAAACACCCACAACACTTCAATAGAGCTGTCATAAGTAAATTATGGGAAGTAATGAAAAATCTAATTTAATTTTTTTACCTATCAATTATGTTTTTTTTAATATAAAATATTTTAAAAAATTAACCTCTAAATTTTTTACCTATAAATTATTTTACCCAAAAAACTATAAAAAGCTGGTAAGGTACTTACTACTTTAACGCCCGTGAAGCATTTTTTGTAAAATACTCGTCGCGCGACTTGCGACATACGCGCAGCTATTATATAAATAATTATACATATCTCTAAAATTAGCCATCCTATTTAGGTAAAATTAGAAGTTTTATCAAACTAAAAGATTCTTCAAGTTTGTGTATACTGGGGTATTATGCCGTGTTGTTACGACCTTTCGGGCCGACGTTTCGGATCCCATTGCAGGGTCCATCATCAGGGCTGATGTGTTGTCTTGAATGTTGGTGTTGTGGTTAAGTATCGGCTTGCAATACCGTGCCGAAGTCATGATGTGTTTGTATTGTGTTGTATGTATGATTCATCTGTTGTCTGATCACTATCTCTGCGGAGTCTGCGACGAGAATGACTTTGAAGCGCCGGATACCAAGATGTTTTTAATTTGAGACCATCATCTCTATTAATGTTTATCGGATGCTTGTAGATTTCTAGTGCTTCCTTGATAAGACGCGCATGGTGACTCTTAGGCTTTCCAAGGATTTTCGGTTCGAATGCAAAATGATGGCCGGTATCCAGAAAATGCTCAGCCAGTGCTGATTTTTCTGGATGACCGAGTTTGCATGCCCGTTTGTGCTCGTTGACCCTTTTGGAAATGGTACGCGCCGTTTGCCCCACGTATACTTTATCGCAGTTTTGACAATCGAGTCTATACACACCGTCCGTTTCTAAGCGATCTCGATCCTTTGCTGATCGCAACATATCATTAATTTTAAAGTTTGCACCAAAAACTGTCTTAATGTCTCTTTTCTTGAGAGCTCTGGCAATTCTGTCTGTACCGCTTTGGACAAAAGGCAGAAAGGCGATGCCTTTGCACTCAGGTTCTGTATGTTTTTCAGGGCGAACAGACCTCGTACTTATGACGCGTTGTATCTGTCGCTTCTGAAAACCATTGCTTTCCAGTGCGTCCAGCAAATTTCTTACTAGGACCGCAAAATATATTGAATTTTTTTATTGCGTTGCCAGCAATAGATCTTGCTGGATGCACACTATTAAAATAATTTCATCGCGTTTGGTCACAATCTTCAAATATGTGAGAAACCCATAACGCAAATTTTCTCACCTGGACCAGCAAGTTTCTTACTAGGACCGCAAAAAATATTGAATGTTTTTATTGCATTGCCAGCAATGGACGTTGCTGGATGCATCAGTGAAAATAAAAATTAAATTTCATCGCGTTTGGTCACAATCTTCAAATATGTGAGAAACCCATAACGCAAATTTTCTCACCTGGACCAGCAAGTTTCTTAATAGTACCGCAAAAAATATTGAATTTTTTTATTGCGTTGACAACACTGGACGTTGCTGGATGCACACTGTGAAAATGAACTTTGAATTTAATCGAGTTTGGTCACAATCTTCAATTTTGTGAGAAACACTTATGTGTTAATGTGTAATTTTCTCACTTGGACCAGCAAGTTTTTTACTAGGACCGCAAAAAAATATTGAATTTTTTTATTGCATTGCCAGCAATAGATCTTGCTGGATGCACACCATTAAAATGAATTTTAAATTTCATCGCGTTTGGTCACAATCTTCAAATATGTGAGAAACCCATAAAGCAAATTTTCTCACCTGGACCAGCAAGTTTCTTACTAGGACCACAAAAAATATTGAATTTTTTTATTGCATTGCCAGCAATGGACGTTGCTGGATGCACCTGTGATAATGCAGTTTGAATTTCATCGCATTTGGTCACAATCATCAAATACGTGAGAAACACATAACGCAATTTTTCTCACTTGGACCAGCAAATTTCTTACTAGGACCGCAAAAAATATTGAATTTATTTTTTGCATTGCCAGCAATCGACGTTGCTGGATGCACCTGTGAAAATGAAGTTTAAATTTCATCGCGTTTGGTCACAATCTTCAAATATGTGAGAAACCCATAACGCAAATTTTCTCACATGGACCAGCAAGTTTCTTACTAGGACCGCAAAAAATATTGAATTTTTTTATTGCATTGCCAGCAATGGACGTTGCTGGATGCAGCTGTGAAAATAAAAATTAAATTTCATCGCGTTTGGTCACAATCTTCAAATATGTGAGAAACCCATAACGCAAATTTTCTCACCTGGACCAGCAAGTTTCTTACTAGTACCGCAAAAAATATTGAATTTTTTTATTGCGTTGACAGCACTGGACGTTGCTGGATGCACACAGTGAAAATGAACTTTGAATTTAATCGAGTTTGGTCACAATCTTCAATTTTGTGAGAAACACTTATGTGTTAATGTGTAATTTTCTCACTTGGACCAGAAAATTTCTTACTAGGACCGCAAAAAATATTGAATTTTTTTATTGCATTGCCAGCAGATCTTGCTGGATGCACACTATTAAATTGAATTTTAAATTTCAACGCGTTTGGTCACAATCTTCAAATATGTGAGAAACCCATAACGCAAATTTTCTCTCCTGGACCAGCAAGTTTCTTACTAGGACCGAAAAAAATATTGAATTTTTTTATTCATTGCCAGCAATAGAAATTGCTGGATGCACACTGTGAAAATGAACTTTAAATTTAATCGCGTTTGGTTACAATCTTCAATTTTGTAAGAAACACATAACACTAATTTTCTCACTAGGACCAGCAAACTTCTTACTAGGACCGCAAAAAATAATGAATTTTTTTATTGCATTGCCAGCAGATCTTGCTGGATGCACACTATTAAATTGAATTTTAAATTTCAACGCGTTTGGTCACAATCTTCAAATATGTGAGAAACCCATAACGCAAATTTTCTCTCCTGGACCAGCAAGTTTCTTACTAGGACCGCAAAAAATATTGAATTTATTTATTGCATTGCCAGCAATCGACGTTGCTGGATGCACCTGTGAAAATGAAGTTTAAATTTCATCGCGTTTGGTCACAATCTTCAAATATGTGAGAAACACATAACGCAATTTTTCTCACTAGGACCAGCAAATTTCTTACTAGGACCGCAAAAAATATTGAATTTTCTTTTTCATTGCCAGCAATAGAACTTGCTGAATGCACACTGTGAAAATGAACTTTAAATTTAATCGCGTTTGGTCACAATCTTCAAATATGTGAGAAACCCATAACGCAAATTTTCTCTCCTGGACCAGAAAGTTTCTTACTAGGACCGCAAAAAATATTGAATTTATTTATTGCATTGCCAGCAATGGACGGTGCTGGATGCATCTGTGATAATGAAGTTTGAATTTCATCGCATTTGGTCACAATCATCAAATACGTGAGAAACACATAACGCAATTTTTCTCACTTGGACCAGCAAATTTCTTCCTAGGACCGCAAAAAATATTGAATTTTTTTATTGCATTGCCAGCAGTGACGTTGCTAGATTAACACTGTGAAAATAAAGTTAAAATTTCATTGCGTTTGGTCACAATCTTCAATTTTTTATTGCCTTGCCAGCAATGGATCTTGCTGGATGCACCTTGTTAAAATGAAGTTTAAATGTTATCGCGTTTGGTCACAATTTTCAAATATGTGAGAAAACCATAACGAAAATTTTCTCAGCTGGACCAGCAAGTTTCTTTCTTGGACCGCAAAAAATATTGAATTTTTTTATTGCATTGCCAGCAATGGAATTTTCTGGATGCACACTGTGAAAATGAAGTTTAAATTTCATCGCGTTTGGTCACAATCTTCAAATATGTGAGAAACACATAACGCAATTTTTCTCACTAGGACCAGCAAATTTCTTACTAGGACCGCAAAAAATATTGAATTTTCTTTTTCATTGCCAGCAATAGAACTTGCTGGATGCACACTGTGAAAATGAACTTTAAATTTAATCGCGTTTGGTTACAATCTTCAATTTTGTGAGAAACACATAATACTAATTTTCTCACTTGGACCAGCAAATTTCTTACTAGGACCGCAAAAAATAATGAATTTTTTTATTGCATTGCCAGCAGATCTTGCTGGATGCACACTATTAAAATGATTTTTAAACTTCTTCGCGTTTGGTCACAATCTTCAAATATGTGAGAAACCCATAACTCAAATTTTGTCACCTGGACCAGCAAGTTTCTTACTAGGACCGCAAAAAATATTGAATTTTTTTATTGCATTGCCAGCAGATCTTGCTGGATGCACACTATTAAATTGAATTTTAAATTTCAACGCGTTTGGTCACAATCTTCAAATATGTGAGAAACCCATAACGCAAATTTTCTCTCCTGGACCAGCAAGTTTCTTACTAGGACCGAAAAAAATATTGAATTTTTTTATTCATTGCCAGCAATAGAAATTGCTGGATGCACACTGTGAAAATGAACTTTAAATTTAATCGCGTTTGGTTACAATCTTCAATTTTGTAAGAAACACATAACACTAATTTTCTCACTAGGACCAGCAAACTTCTTACTAGGACCGCAAAAAATAATGAATTTTTTTATTGCATTGCCAGCAGATCTTGCTGGATGCACACTATTAAATTGAATTTTAAATTTCAACGCGTTTGGTCACAATCTTCAAATATGTGAGAAACCCATAACGCAAATTTTCTATCCTGGACCAGCAAGTTTCTTACTAGGACCGCAAAAAATATTGAATTTATTTATTGCATTGCCAGCAATGGACGGTGCTGGATGCACCTGTGATAATGAAGTTTGAATTTCATCGCATTTGGTCACAATCATCAAATACGTGAGAAACACATAACGCAATTTTTCTCACTTGGACCAGCAAATTTCTTCCTAGGACCGCAAAAAATATTGAATTTTTTTATTGCATTGCCAGCAGTGACGTTGCTAGATTAACACTGTGAAAATAAAGTTAAAATTTCATTGCGTTTGGTCACAATCTTCAATTTTTTATTGCCTTGCCAGCAATGGATCTTGCTGGATGCACCTTGTTAAAATGAAGTTTAAATGTTATCGCGTTTGGTCACAATTTTCAAATATGTGAGAAAACCATAACGAAAATTTTCTCAGCTGGACCACCAAGTTTCTTTCTTGGACCGCAAAAAATATTGAATTTTTTTATTGCATTGCCAGCAATGGAATTTTCTGGATGCACACTGTGAAAATGAAGTTTAAATTTCATCGCGTTTGGTCACAATCTTCAAATATGTGAGAAACACATAACGCAATTTTTCTCACTAGGACCAGCAAATTTCTTACTAGGACCGCAAAAAATATTGAATTTTCTTTTTCATTGCCAGCAATAGAACTTGCTGGATGCACACTGTGAAAATGAACTTTAAATTTAATCGCGTTTGGTTACAATCTTCAATTTTGTGAGAAACACATAATACTAATTTTCTCACTTGGACCAGCAAATTTCTTACTAGGACCGCAAAAAATAATGAATTTTTTTATTGCATTGCCAGCAGATCTTGCTGGATGCACACTATTAAAATGATTTTTAAACTTCTTCGCGTTTGGTCACAATCTTCAAATATGTGAGAAACCCATAACTCAAATTTTGTCACCTGGACCAGCAAGTTTCTTACTAGGACCGCAAAAAATATTGAATTTTTTTATTGCATTGCCAGCAATGGACGTTGCTGGATGCACACTGTGAAAATGAACTTTGAATTTAATCGCGTTTGGTCATAATCTTCAATTTTGTGAGAAACACATAACGCTAATTTTCTCACTTGGACCAGCAAGTTTTTTACTAGGACCGCAAAAAATATTGAATTTTTTTATTGCATTGCCAGCGTTAGAACATGCTGGATGCACACTGTGAAAATGAAGTTAAAAAGTCATCGCGTTTGGTCACAATCTTCAATTTTGTGAGAAACACATAACGCTAATTTTCTCCTTTGGACCAGCAAATTTCTTACTAGGACCGCAAAAAACTTTGAATTTTTTTATTGCATTGCCAGTAATGGAACTTTCTGAATGCACACTATGAAAATGAAGTTTAAATTTCATCGAATTTGGTCACAATCTTCAATTTTGTGAGAAACACATAACGCTTATTTTCTCACTTGGACCAGCAAATTTCTTACTAGGACCGCAAAAAATATTGAATTTTTTTATTGCATTGCCAGCAATGGACCTTGCTGGATGCACCTGTGAAAATGAAGTTTAAATTTCATCGCGTTTCGTCACAATTTTCAAATATGTGAGAAACACATAACGCAATTTTTCTCACTTGGACCAGCAAATTTCTTACTAGGACCACAAAAAATATTGAATTTTTTTATTGCATTGCCAGCAATGGATCTTGCTGGATGCACCTTGTTAAAATGAAGTTTAAATTTTATCGCGTTTGGTCACAATTTTCAAATATGTGAGAAAACCATAACGAAAATTTTCTCAGTTGGACCAGCAAGTTTCTTACTTGGACCGCAAAAAATATTGAATTTTTTTATTGCATTAGCAGCAAAGGAATTTTCTAGATGCACACTGTGAAAATTCTGTTTAAATTTCATCGCGTTTGGTCACAATCTTCAATTTTGTGAGAAACACATAACGCAATTTTTCTCACTTGGACCAGAAAATTTCTTACTAGGACCGCAAAAAATATTGAATTTTTTTATTGCATTGCCAGCAGATCTTGCTGGATGCACACTATTAAAATGATTTTTATACATCTTCGAGTTTGGTCACAATCTTCAAATATGTGAGAAACCCATAACTCAAATTTTGTCACCTGGACCAGCAAGTTTCTTACTAGGACCGCAAAAAATATTGAATTTTTTTATTGCATTGCCAGCAATGGCCGTTGCTGGAGGCACACTGTGAAAATGAACTTTGAATTTAATCGCGTTTGGTCATAATCTTCACTTTTGTGAGAAACACATAACGCTAATTTTCTCACTTGGACCAGCAAGTTTTTTACTAGGACCGCAAAAAATATTGAATTTTTTTATTGCATTGCCAGCAGTGGACCTTGCTGGAAGCACACTGTTAAAAAGAAGTTTAAATTTCATCGCGTTTGGTCACAATCTTCAATTTTGTGAGAAACACATAACGCAAATTTTCTCTCCTGGACCAGCAAGTTTCTTACTAGGACCGCAAAAAATATTGAATTTATTTATTGCATTGCCAGCAATCGACGTTGCTGGATGCACCTGTGAAAATGAAGTTTAAATTTCATCGCGTTTGGTCACAATCTTCAAATATGTGAGAAACACATAACGCAATTTTTCTCACTAGGACCAGCAAATTTCTTACTAGGACCGCAAAAAATATTGAATTTTCTTTTTCATTGGCAGCAATAGAACTTGCTGGATACACACTGTGAAAATGAACTTTAAATTTAATCGCGTTTGGTGATTTGTGAGAAATACATAATACTAATTTTCTCACTTGGACCAGCAAATTTCTTACTAGGACCGCAAAAAATAATGAATTTTTTTTTTGCATTGCCAGCAGATCTTGCTGGATGCACACTATAAAAATGATTTTTAAACTTCATCGCGTTTGGTCACAATCTTCAAATATGTGAGAAACCCATAAAGCAAATTTTCTCACCTGGACCAGCAAGTTTCTTACTAGGACCACAAAAAATATTGAATTTTTTTATTGCATTGCCAGCAATGGACGTTGCTGGATGCACCTGTGATAATGAAGTTTGAATTTCATCGCATTTGGTCACAATCATTAAATACGTGAGAAACACATAATGCAATTTTTCTCACTTGGACCAGCAAATTTCTTACTAGGACCGCAAAAAATAATGAATTTTTTTATTGCATTGCCAGCAGATCTTGCTGGATGCACACTATTAAAATGATTTTTAAACTTCTTCGCGTTTGGTCACAATCTTCAATAGACGTAGCACGCGAAAATAAACCCCATAACTCAAAATTTGTGCACCTGGATAAAAAACAAGAAGTTTCTTAGGTAGAGAGACACCGCAGAACACGAAAAAATTTGAAAAATTCTTTTTATCGTGCATCTTGCCAATCGACGTTGAGACTGGTGCACCTGTGAAAAATCGAAGTTTAAATTTCATCGCGTTTCGGTCACAATCTTCAATATGTGAAACAAACACACATAACGCAAATTTTTGTCTCAAGTTGGACCAGCAATTTTTAATAGGCGCACAAAGTATTGGATTTTGTTTAAGTATAAAGCATGGCCATGAATGGATGCTTGCTGGATGGAGAGGTGAAAAATGCCGGTTAAATTTCGTCGCGTCTTGGTCACCATCTTCACGAAATTGTGTGAGAACACAAGCATAACGCAATTTTTCTCACGTGGAGCCAGTAAATTTCTGGGAACTAGGCGCAAAAAATAATGATAGTTTTTATGGCTTGCCAGCAGATCTTGTGGATGCACACTATTATATTAAAAGGATTTTTTGTTTTTTATTTATTTATGTTCCTTTCGCGTTTGGTCACACAATCTTCAACTATGTGGAGGAAACCCAGTCCTATGGAACTCAGCTTTTGTCGCAATGGAACCAGCAAGAGAAGCCGTTCGTCTACTCGGCCCGCCAAAAATATTGAATTTTTTATTGCATTGCCCGACTGGCCGGTGCTGGAGTGCACCACTGTGGGGGTAAGAAAATAACTTTGAATTTAATCGCGTTGGTCCAGAATCATGTTGTGCAGAAAACCTTTGGTGAGAACAAATACCTAATTTTCTCACCTGGACCTGCAAGTTTCTTACTAGGACCGCAATAAATATTGAATTTTTTTATTGCATTGCCCGCATTGGACTTAGCTGGATGCCTACTGTTAAAATGGAGTTTAAATTTCATCGCGTTTGGTAACAATCTTCAATTTTGTGAGAAATACATAACGCTAATTTTCTCACTTGGACCAGCAAATTTCTTACTAGGA